>PVJC01013695.1:0-37590 GCA_004026665.1 Murina feae
CCCCCCCGCCGCCTCTTACCCGCTTCCCGGTGCCCTCCAACCCTGCCGCCTCTTTCCCACTCACGGGTCCTGGGTCCTGCGCTGTCCCGCCCTGCAGCCGCTCTGTGCACTCGGGAGGTCCCTCAGCCTGGCCTATGCCCTCTCGCAGTCTGGGACCCCTCAGGGGATGTCCACCTGCTGGCATGCCTGACCAGGCTGGGTGAGGGGCTTTAAGGCTGCCCACAGCTCCCATTGCCCAACATCCCAGCAAGGCTGGCTGGACGCAGGTTTCTGTGATTTATCTCCTATAATTGATGCTGTTTCTTGAAGGCCTGGGGTTATCTTCTATAATTGATACACTGTTCCTTTAAGGCGGCCTTCTAACTAAGGAAGCCTCCTCTGCCTCACCTCGCAGCGTCTGTAATGAAACAATTGTTACTTTTACTGGTGAGGCCCGGGCTGCTGTGTCCTTCAGCTCCCGAGGATTCTATGATTGTTAAATTGTTTCAAATGTTTCAAATCTGTGTTTCGCTAGAGCCAGTTTAATCGGAGCTGAGCTGAGCGGGCGCAGCTTCACTTTCGCTCCTGCTGCAATGGAAACAGCCCTTTACTCAGGTCCGGGAGTAGCGGCCTCCATGTTGGCCGGGCTAATTTGCATATAGCCGCTCTGATTGGCTGGTGGACGTGGCTTACCCTGTCTCGGAGAAACGGTTAATTTTACTATTTCGCTTTTATTAGTTTAGATATCCTCTCATTATCAATATCATCCACCAGAATGGTACAGTTTTTCATTTTTTTTAACCAAAGATGAACCCACATTGAGCATCATAATCACTCAACGTCTGTAGTTTACCTTAGGGTTTACTTTTGGTGTTGTACATTCTATGAGTTTGGACAAATGCATAATGACATTTATCTAACATTACAATATCACTAGAGGCCCAGTGCATGAAATTTGTGCATGGGAGTAGGGGTTGTCCCTCAGTCCAGCCTGAACCCTCTCCAATCTGGGACCCCTCGAGGGATGTCCAACTGCCCATTTAGGCCCACCAGGATCGGGCCTAAATGGGCAGGTGGACATCCCTCTCACAATCCAGGCCTCTTGGCTCCCAACCACTCACCTGCCTGCCTGCCTGATTGCCCCTAACCACTTCTGCCTGCCAGCCTGATCACCCCTAACCACTCCCCTGCCAGCCTGATTAATGCCTAACTGCTTCCTTGCCAGTCCAATTGCCCCTAATTGCCTTCCCCTGCCAGCCTGGTCACCCCTAACTGTCCTCCCCTGCAGGCCTGGTTGCCCCCAACTGCCCTCCCCTGCTGGCCTGGTCACCCCTAACTGCCCTTCCCTGCCAGTCATCTTATGGCAGCCATCTTTGACCACATGGGGACGGGCATCTTGTGTGTAGAAGTGATGGTCTATTTGCATATTACCTCTTTATTAGATAGGATACAGTATTTTCACTGCCCTAAAATTCCTCTGTGCTTTGCCTGTTCATGTCTGTTCTCCCCATTCCCCACCAGCAACCATGGATCTTTTTATTGTTTTCATAGTTTTCCCTCTTCTAAGATGATATATAGTTGGAATTATATAGTATACTAGAGGCCGGGTGCATGAATTTGTGCATGGGTGGGGTCCAGCTGGCCTTCCCAGATCAGGGTCCATTGGGCTGGGCTGGCCAATGAGAGGGGACACGGGAGAGGAGCTGCAGGCAGTTGGCCAGCCAGCCCCTCCCTCAATTGGGGTGGGGAGGCACTCTGGGGTGGGGTTGGCTGGGGGACAGGACCACAGGTGATTGGCTGGCCGGCCCTGCCCTCTGGTTGAACTCCCATTGGAACTCCCCATCAAGGGGACAATTTGCATATTAGTCTTTTATTATATAGGATAGCTTTTTCTGACTGACTTCTATCGTTAGTAATGTGCACTTAAGGTATCTCCATGAATTTTCTTAGCTTAATAGATTTTTTAAGTTGATTATTTTTATTTTATTTTTTTAAGAAAGAGGACAGGAGGAAGGGACGGAGGGAGGAAGAGAGAGAAAGAGAAACAGAAACATTGATATGACAGGAACATCAATCAGTTGCCTCCACCATGTGCCCAGATTAGGGATCTAACTCACCACCTTTTGGTCTAGGGGATGACGTTCCAACCAACTGAGGCACAACAGCCAGGGCTTAATAGATTCTGGATAATATCCCATGATCTGATATATCATAGTTTCTTTATCTATTCATCTACAGAAAAACATTTTGGTTGCTTCAAAGTTTTGGCAAATATGAATAAAGCTACTGTAAACATCCAGGTGGAGGACTTGTATGGACACAAGTTTTTAACTCCTTTGGGTAAATACCAAGGAACACAATTGCTGAATTGGGTGGTAAGATATGTTTAGTTTTGTGAGAAGCCACCAAACTGTCTTCCAAAGTGGCTGTTCTATTTTGCATTACTACCTACAATGTATGTGAGTTCCTGTTGCTCCACTTCCAAGTTAGCAGTTAGTATTGTCAGTGTCCTGACTTTAGGTCATTCTAAATGGTATGTAGTGGTCACGGTCTACTTTTGAATCCCCATTATATACTATATTCTCACCTCCTATGAGCTATTGTTCCAAATACCCCTTTCTCAGCAAGGCCTTCCCTGGACATTCTAAAATGGCAACACCTTTATCCTTATCCTGTCATTCTTTTTCTCCACAGTTCTGTACTTCTTACTTTATGACACAGATATTCTTTCTTACTTATTTTTTTGTATATTTTGTCAATTAAATAGTTAAGCTCCATGAGATGAGGGATTCTTGTCTGCCTTGTTTTCTGATATAGTCCTACTGCCTAAAACAGAATTGGATACATAGTAGTGCTCTGTAATATTTAGTGAATGTTGAATGTGTGGAATATAATCCCACTTCTCAACCTGGATTTCAGGTTTATTTTGGCCTTCTCCAGCGTCACTGCCATATGTTAATACTATCACTCCAATGTGCCCTTACATCTTCTCTCCCAGGCTTTGGTTCAAGCTGTTTCTTATATTGGGCTACCTCCCTCACCCTTTCATTTCTGCTTATCAAAGCTTTTCTTCAAGTTCAGCTCAATCCTACCTCCTCCAAGAAGCCTTCTTAGATTTCTCCAGTTGACATGAATCTTTCAAGTTGCTTTAGTACTTTGAACCTCTCTTATAGTTAGTTTCACAATGTTCCTTATTTTAGATTTATTTACATACTAGGGTCCTGGTGCACAAAAATTTGTGCACTCAGAGGGTGGGGGTCTCTCAGCCCGGCCTGTGCCCTCTTGCAGTCTGGGACACCTCGGGGGGGATGTCCACCTGCTTGGCATGCCTGGCCAGCCTGGGTGAGGGGTTGAGGGCCATTTTCAGGCTGTCCACAGCCCCTTCAGGGTTCGTGCACTGGGGGGTGGGAGGGCTGGTGAGTGCAGGCCTGGACATTTCCCACCAGAGGGCCCACGATCGCACACGCCTGGTGGGCCCCCACCGCTGAGGCGACACACCTGACACAGAGCTGGGTGGTAAGCCAGGGGCGGACGCTGGTGCAGGATCCCTCAGTGGGGCCCTGCTGCTGAGCAAACACACCTGGGGTGGAGCCAGGCAGCGAACTGGCTTCGGATTCTCTGTACTGTGCCGCAGACGCTCCCGCACACCCTGTGGAGGCCCCTGGGGGGTGGATGAAGGTAGCGGACTCTGGACCGGTGCTCCCGCATGCCTCCGAGGAGGCCCCCGGGGCAGAGCCAGGCTGCAAACCCGGGAGGACTGCTCCTACACACTCTGCAGAGGTTCCCCCTCCCCCCCCCTCCTCGTGCTCCCGCATGCCCTGGGGAGGCCCCCAGGGGGCGGAGCCAGGCAGCGGACCCAGGACAGCTGCTCCTGGATGCCCTGAGGAGGCTCCTGGGGGGCGGAGCCAGGCAGTGGACCCAGGATGGCTGCTCCTGCAAGCCCCATGGAGGACCCACTCTCCCACATGCCTGGTAGAGGCCCCCGGGGGGTGGAGCCAGGCAGTGGACCCAGGACAGCTGCTCTTGGACGCCCCCAGGAGGCCCCAGGCTGGACCCCCCACCCACTGAGCTGACACACCTGGCACAGCTATGCTGGCCGGCTGTGGAGGCTCCCAGTGCAGAGCCGCCCTGCCAGCCTCCATCTTGACTGGGTTAATTTGCATACAGCGCTCTGATTGGCTGGTGGGTGTGGCCGTGAGCAGAGGCTCAGCCAGCCTAGGCAGGCAGTTGCAACAGAATCCTCTGGTTTGCTCTAGCTCCATGGCTGTTGGCCTCCATCTTGGCTGGGTTAATTTGCATATAGCTGCTCTGATTGGCTGGTGGTAACGGTCAAATTTGCATGTTTCTCTTTTATTATATTAGATTATATTAGATGTGTGTCCTGCAGGGATATGGAGTGTAGAGATCTCATCATTTCCCCTGTACTTCATAGTACCAAGAGCAGTGCTCTGCCCCTCTGTTCAGTGGGTGCTCTGTAAATCTTTGTTTAATTAATTGAATCTGAGTGTGAAGAGGCACTTCAGAAAGGCCAATCATAACCTTTGAAAAGAGTTCAGAACTCTTGTTTAATGATGGACTCCTTTAGACGGCAAAGCACTGAGGAGGCTTTCAGTTCTTTAGTAAAAATTATGATACTTCATCGTAATTCTCTGGATATTGCCGTAATGTTGGTCCATAGTGCAGAGTAATCGAATTACTTTAATTCCACATCATTTCTCTCACTTGCCGTCCATTGCTTCTGTTGTTACTCCTTTCACTCAACTTGAAAACTTTTCTTTTTATTTGAAGTTAATTTGTAAGCACAGTCTCATTTCATTTTCTAATCCAACTGACGTTCTGCCAGGTATGTTTTGTGTGTGGGCGAAGAGGATGGAATGAATATGTGTGGGTGTGTGTGGAATGCCATTTTCTGCTTCATGGACTAGGAAAGGCATTTCTCATTACAAAAAATGTGCAAATTAGGGAATTTCCAGAAATATAAGTATATGTTCTATGAGCAGTAATGCTAAATAAGTGGGTGTGTGTAATTTGCTTTTGGTTTTGGCTAGAGCCACTTTTGTAGAGAAAATAGCTGCTTATGACTTTATTTAATAGATTGGGGTATAATTTTAAAGCTGAATGAGACCTTATATATTACTTAGTCCAGAATTTTTTTATCTTGTCAGGACCAATGCACCCTTTTTTTTTTTTTTAAACAAATATTTAGTAACAACAACTTAGAGGCTTAAATGCAATGAACACAAAGGGACTTTTAAAAGATTAATATAACACCCTGGCTGAAATATAAAGGGAAAATAAAAACAAAATACTGTATAAAAATGGAATATATGTATATACAGGTTAAATTACATATAATTTAACCAGTCAAGTGGCTCAGCTGGTTGGAGAATCCCTCTTATACCATAATGTCTCGGGCTCAGTTCCTGGTCAGGGCACATACGTAGGTTGCGGGTTTGATCCCCAGTCAGAGCAACCGATTGATGTTTCTCTTCCACCTGGATATTTCTCTCTTACTCACTCTTCCTTCCTCTCTATAAAATCAATAAACATATCCTCCAATGAACAGTAAAAAAAAAAAAAAAAGTAGGAGACCTCAGGACAACTCATTATCAAGCATTTGATTTCCACTTAAGGATGAAAAGTACTCAGTGAAATGAATTGATATTGGGCAACTACATCTATAAAAAAGAAAAAAGGTATATATAATTTATATTTAAAATTATACTTTTAATATGTAAAAATCAACATATGCATATATACATGCCTCAGTATCTATCTATATCTATATCTATATCTATATCTATATCTATATCTATATCTATATCTATATCTATGCTTGAGCATGACTCCTGGAAGACATATGAAGTAGGAAGGTGATTGTACCTGTATGTAGAATCATCATGAAAGGAACAGCCACAAGTTCTGTCAGATACAGGTGTGGTGTATTGGCAGACCCAACACCATAAATGGCCTTACGTCAATAGTATGATTTTCTCAGATGGTGAGCTATCATTGGTAAAGTTCAAATGAAGCCATTTAATTCATACACATACACCCACACATACACACATATTGTAGCTGCATTCCTGGAAAAAAATAAATGTATATTAAGATAGCACAAAACAAACAAAAAAAACTTGTGTTTACTAGTACATGTGAAAAAGGAGTTAATGTGTAGGCTCAGATAAGGCTTTACTTAATATCTGAATATCTGGCAAACATTGGACAGTTTTTTCTTTAGTGGAATTGTCCCATTCATTATCATTAAACACTCTCAAGACTGGTCCACAATCATTGTGAGACCATAATATCTAGAGTGCTCTCTAGTGGTTAGTGCCACCCAGTTGCAAATTTCTAGCCTAGTGCTATCACCTCCTTGAGGAGTTTGAGAACCAGAAAGTTTCAGTTGCCTGAACCTGGTCACATAACCGGCCATGCCTCATGTGGCTCATGAGCTGCTTGACAGCTTTGTTATGACTGCAGCTACTGTTCCCCTCAGACCTACTGTCAGAAACATCGAGACACAGGAGGAAATGTGTCATCAGACTGCCTGGAATTTGAACCTACCCCTTACGAGGTTTAGGCAAATAATTTGTACTAGTTAACCTGTTTTAGCCTCAGTTTCTTCAACGGTAAACCACAGGTAATAACAGAACCTAACTCATAAGAGCTTTCCTGAGCATTAAATTAGAAAATATGTATAAAGTACTTGTTATAGAGTAAAACATTTGGTAAAGTGTAGCGATGATGATCTATTTATATAAAACCCTAATATGCAAATAGACTGAATAGCAGAACAACTGAACAACTGGTCGCTATGGCATGTGCTGACCACCAGGGGGCACGTGTGGAACATGGTAGGCGTTGGCAGCAGGCAGCAGAGTGCGGAACATGGTGGGTGTTGGCTGTGGCACGATGGTGGAGCAGGTGAGCAGGGGCGCCAACCCAAGGCAGGGTGTCAGTCACTGTCATCGGGGCAAGCCACTGGTGGTTACTGAAAATTCTTTGCTCCCATGTGCCACAGTCCCTCCCAGTGCTCACACCTGCTGCTGATGCCAGCCCTGCTTGTACCTGCTGCTCGAGCAGCCACTTGCACCTACTGCAGGCACCTGGCACCAGCCCCGATTGCCCCTGAGGGCTTCTCCCCCTCCCCCTGCTCCTGAGGGGGCAAAAGGAGGGGCAGCAGCTGTCGCTCGCAGCTACTGCCAGTGATGACCCTGCTCACACCCACAGCTGCTCACTCGGCACCATCCGCAGGTACCAGCATCGTCAGCGTGTGGGAGTGGCAGTGGTGGGAGAGGTGCTGCCAGCATACAGGGGACCAGGGGCAGTGGTGGGAGGGGCAGGGTAGGCGCATGGAGGATGGGCTGAGACCCGCCCCTGTGCCCACTGCAGCCTCTTGATCCACAGTTTCTTTCAAGGTGCACGAATTCATGCACTAGGCCCCTAGTATGATTATAATGTTGATGACAACAATGACAGTGATAAAGAATTATACTTGAGATAAAATTCAAGTTATTTGATTTTGATTTTCTTTCTAACTTAACTAGCATGTTTTTTCTTTAAGTAGCTAGGTACCCTGATTTTTATTCCAATTTGATCCTTATCACTCTGACAGATTTCCTTGTTTCAAGGTAAATGCTCTTTTCCCTTTAGCTAATACTATAAATTAAATTGCCTAACAGTTGAAATGTTTTCGTCACAGACACACTGAAGATTTTCATACCAACTTTAAATGAAGTTACACTAATATAAACCTTTTTAAATTGGTAGAGAATAAATAACTAAATTTTATTGCACCACTGTTTTTGCAGAGGTTCTATTTCCAGAATTTAGCTGCTATAATGATTTCTTTAGTAGGACATGGAATCTATATGAATCTCTCAGCAGTTTTCTCAGTCAAGTGCATCTTTATGCTTGGCAAGTTTAGGGTAGTCTAGGAAAATTAGTTTTCTTTTCTTATTACTTTTCCTGTTTAATTTGTAACTAGTTAAAACACCACAATATGATGGATGATTGATCTTAGTAAAACTGCCAAGTAAAGGGATAATTGGCAGACTTTGGTTAAGCAATGAAGTCTTCCACTTCCTTTCAGCAGCCTTTAAAACAGGCTCATTATTTAAATGTACATACTAGCAAAATTCTGGATGTACATGGAGCTTAATTACTAACTAGCAATGATGCCAGGTTTTACTTTTATGGAGGATGTACAATGTTTATCAAGCAGCCTGGGTGTCATGGGTGAGCCCTAACAACCACAGAGAAGAGGGTATGAAAATGAAATTTTGCAGCTAGATAACTACATCCTGGTGACTTCCTGTTCACTTAACAGGAGCACATCAGTGCAGGACTTCCAGTTGTTCAGTGCAATCAATAATAAGACCTGGCCCTAACCACTTTGGCTCAGTGGATAGAGCGTTGGCCTGCAGACTAAAAGGTCCCAGGTTCAGTTCCTGTCCAGGGCATGTATCTTGGTTGAGGGCACATCCCCAGTAGGAGGTGTGCAGGAGGCAGCTGATCGATGTTTCTCTCTCATCGATGCTTCTAACTCTCTATCCCTCTCCCTTCCTCTCTGTAAAAAATCAATTAATCTAATAAAAGAGTAATATGCAAATTAACCCTCACTCCATTACACCAACAAGCCATGCCCATGAGCCACACCCACCAAGCAATCAGGAGCAAATATGCAAATTAACTAATATGGCAGCAGCCATGGAGCTGGAGTTGCCCCGGGCATTGGAGGAAGCCAGGGCCCTATGGACCTTGAGGTCTACTCAAGGCTACAAAGTTTCAATTATAGAAGATAAACCCCAGATACCTGCCAGGCTGGGACCTTGGGTTGCCAGGGGCAATCCAGGCTTCCAGCGGGGGACCAAGGCAACAAAGTTCCAATTATAGAAGTTAAATAAATCCCAGATAGCTGCTTCCAGCCAGGCACCCCAGTAGGGACCCGAACCCTGAAGGGGCTGTGGGCAGCCTGAAACAGCCCTCTGCCCGTCACCCAGGCTGGTGAGGCACCCCAGTAGGTACTCGAACCCTGAAGGGGCTGTGGGCAGCCTGAAACGGTCATCAGCCCCTCACCCAGACTGGCCAGGCACGCCAGCAGGTAGACATCCCCCGAGGGGTCCCAAGAGGGCACAGGCTGGGCTGAGGGACCCTCCTGAGTGCACAAATTTTTGTGCACTGGGCCTCTAGTTATATATGGACAGGCTTGGAGATCTAGCTTCATTTGCATATGTTACCGCTGGAAATTAAAACCTTTCTGGTAATGACAGTACAGGAAGTGAGCCAGTTATTTCCTGGACTGCTGAGGTCCCATTTTGTAACAATGTAGATATTACTAACTTTATTTTTAGGATGAGACTTGTTCGTGAAATAACGAATGAACAAGACAGGCTTACTTAAGAGCCAAGTACATGTATTATCATTCTTTCATTTATCTAATCAATGCATCATTTTACAAAACTTTATTGAACAACTACTCTACATAAAGCTCTTTGCTACATGCAGGAATATGTAAGGTATACATGGTTCCTACCCTCATGCATCTTATTACCAATTCTGATGGATTTGACTTTGTAGCATACAGACAAGGTACGTATGCATGAAGTGTAATGTATCTTAGAATGTGAATATTAATGACCATCTTTTGGAATGTAAGCCACCAGAAGTTGAAAAATTTTAAATCCTAGCCATCTATAAAAGAGTCAGCATGGGGGTACATGAATTATATATTCATGGAAGCAAGGTGTCATCACAAGATTCTCATCAACAGACGTTTGTTGAAGAATCATTATGTAAATGTACTGGGTTGGACATCAGGGGATGAGACCCAAGCCTTGGCCTTGAGGAACAAATGATACTCCATTAAAAAGGATGCTGGATATATAATCTTCTGGAAAGGATTGGCATCCTAAAACTAGTAGCTCTCAGGTGTTACCTTTGCAATCAGATGAGCAAACCTCTTACATTTACCAAGAGAGTAACTGAATGAGTCAGTGTCTTGAAACAGCATATATCTCCTGCATATTACATACTGATGAGGAGAAATGTCCTTCAAGTATCTTAAGAGAATTTTCATAGCAGAACTTCTTTTTGCCTAGAAGGGAGTCGGAAGAGATTTCAGTGCATCTTTTGGCAGTGGTGTTAAAATGAAGAGAAATGTAATTGCATTTTTCAATGGAAAGCTCAGCTGCAATGACCTGCTCAGTGAGTAGGATGTAAATTACCATGCCATTATCAACACCATCTTCCATCAATAAAACTAGAGGAAATACATGAGCATCATATAAAGTCCTTTTATCATCAAAAGAATTTTATATTCATGACATTGCTCTGAAAGCAAACACAAGATTTTTCAGGAGATCTTTAACTATTTTGCAGAGGAATCATGGTGTCAGGGATTTATGGCAAGCTGGAAAAACCACACAAATTAGTTTGGACTGTTACTAAGAGATTTTAAGAATTTAAATTTATTTAAATTTTATTCAGAATTTAAGTAGTCACCATGTTTGTCTAGATGGGTGGTTCCATGATCAAATTACACACAGATGGATGAAAAATAGGAAGGAGAATTGAGAAATTTAGCTTATCCTTTTGGGCCCTATACTGGAGGCAGACTTTTATTATGATGTATACACCTCTTTATTGCAGTTCACAGATATTTATTTATTTATTTGTTTATTTGTTTTTAATTGAAGGCAAGACCCTCCACCAGCAAAAATTACCACTAGCTTTATTGCGCTACTTGCTTTATTGTGGTAGTCTGGAACCAAATCCGCAGTATTTCTAAGGTGTGCCTGTACTAGGCCTCCAAGTACCCTAGGTGTTTAAATATTTGGCTATTACTACTAGACATCTTTGGAATTAAAATTTGGATTCTAAATCTATTTTGCCTGCAGCAGTGTGGCAGATTTTACTTTCCAAAGATGGATGCAACAACACCTCTCATAGCAATGTGACTTTGACAATGTGACTTTGTCACTTTCCCATCAGGAGTGGAGTCTAGCCACTCTCCTCTTGAATATGGGCAGGCTCATGGTTGTTTGGGCCAAAAGGTATGTGGTAGTTAACACTGTGTGGCCTCCTGGATGGGTCATGAAAGGCACTGCACTTCCCCTTGTTAATTGAAATACTTGAGCTGACAGTACCACGTCCGATGACCCTGAAGCTACCATGTGAGGAAGCCAAGAAGCCTGTCAGTGCTCCAGTCAGTAGACCTAGTCTTTGTCATGTCAGCCCAGGCAACAGAGATGATCAAAAGAAAAGGGGTCTCCCGGTGATTCCAACTCTCAATTGAGAATCACCCCTCAGTTCTTCCCAGCTGAGGTCTGGATCTTGGAGCGGAAAGAAGACATCTTCTCTGTGTCCTATCCAAATTCCTAACCCTCTGTATCTATGAGCATCATAAAAACCTCTGTTGTTTTAAGTCACTAAGTTTTGGGGTAGTTTAGCTCATAGTACAGTTATCTGGAAAAATTGAAAAGGTAAATGTGACATTGTGACGGCAAAGCATTATTGTCAACTGCAAAGTCCTGAACAAAGTTGTTCCTTCTCTGTAGAAGCAGAATGCATTGAAAAATCTGGAGAGGGAATTTGCACATTCCGGCAGACTTCATTATATTCGCTGCCATTTTTAAACACCAGGTATTTTTTATGTATATTATTAGTACTGGTTGGTGCCTGTATTCCATTACTAGGAGACAGTTCTTTCAGTTAAGATTTTTAGCTGGAAGCGACACAAACCAACCGTAACTGATTAGCAGGAAAGGATTTTATTATAAGGATATTAAGGAGCTCACAGAACTGTGGGGAGGAATCCAAACATAGAGGAACCATTCTAACCCATGAATCTGAACCTGCCTGATGAGGAAATTGCAACTGCTGCTGTTCCCCACTGAACACCAAGGATGCGCCCAGGCTGGCTGCCTCTGCTGCCACCAAGGCCCCCCTCGTGGGTTCCCCCCAAGCTCATCTCCGCAAATTGCTTGTTTACAAACCAAACTTGACTGACAGGCAAAATCTAGTCCAAGTGCCTGTATCCCAGTTGCAAAGGAGTCTGGGACTTGTGTTTTCTGGATTCTGATAAACTGAGATCCACAAGACTGAAAATTTCCCCAACATAGTGAGGGTGTTTGAAGGGTGCTGGGTAGCTTGACAACATGATAATTATGCACAAGATTGGATACATTACAAGACAAACAGAATTTTGGCTGACCACAACTCAGGATTATTCTGGTGGTGCCAGAGCAAAAACTAGGGACAATTGATGGAGTACTCAGGTCTATCTGCAGGCGAGGCTATTAAATTTTGTACCAGTGTATACACGTCAAGAGAAAATCCCTTGCCCTAGCAAGACATTGACCAATGTAATTTTAATTTCAGTCTTTCCCAGAGAAACCCAACCTGCAGAACATTATCTGAAGAGGTGAAGTAAATCAGCTTAACTCTGCAGTTTTTACACTTTACACTAGGCATGGGGCTCCCTGCCCATCAGTTCCTGTCTTGGCACAGTGTGACCTTGAGAAGAAATGGTGGTGATGATGATGATGATAACAACGACTATGATGATAATGATACCAACATTTATTGAGTGTTTACTGTGTGCTGGGCACTGTTTTAAGCACTTTATAGGTTAATTCTTTTAAGTCCTTACAACAACCCTTCCAGGTTGGTAATACTATTATCTGATTTTACAGATGAAGAAACTGAGACGCAAAGGGGTCCCCTATCCTATATAATAAAAGGGTTATGTGCAAAATGCCCCTAATAGCAGAACCACTGGGAATGACTGGTCACTATGACACACACTGACCACCAGGGGGCTGATGTTCAATGCAGGAGCTAACCCCTGGTGGTCAGTGCACTCCCACAGGGGAGTTAGGCTCAGCCAAAAGCCAGGCTGACAGCTGCCAGTACAGCGATAATGGTGGGAGCCTCTCCTGCCTCCTCAGCAGCACTAAGGATGTTCGACTGCAGTTTAGGCCTGCTCCCCCCTGGCAAGTGGACATCCCCCGAGGGCTCCCGACTACCAGAATGGTGTCTGACTGCCAGCCTAGGCCCAATCCCCTGGGGAGTGGGCGTAAGCCAGCAGGTGGACATCTCCCGAGGGGTCCCAGATTGCTAGAGGGCATAGGCCAGGCTGAGGGACCCCGTCCCCCCCAGTGCACTGGGCCTCTAGTAGCTAATTTTTGTGCATTGGGCCTCTAGTAGCTAATAAGCAGCAGTGCTGGCATTTTGACCCAGTCAATCTGACTGTAGATCTGCTTTTATTGGGATTTGACTAGGTGTCCTGGTGAGCGTGCCTTTCCCCTTGTCTGAGTCAATGCTAAGAATATATTACTGACAAATTAACTAGGAGGAAAAGTAGGAATGTCTGAGCTTAGGACATTCATTGCTTTCCTAAGTTGTTAGTAATTATTCAGAACCCATCATCCTAGCTGGTGCTTTTGTATTTTAATCATTAGTTTGTACTTGTCTTCAATGAAGCACATCTGTCACTAAACTTTTTTATTAGTTATTTTGTTTTCGTTTTCCCATTCATGTTCATCAGCTTGACTTCTTATCTGCAATCTGGACTACTTTATTACTTCATCAGCCAGATGATTTATATTTTAGAAATGTTAATTAAATGTAACAGACTCCCTGATATTAACTCTTTCATTCAGAAAAGTTATACATTTATCTTCTTGTTTATAGTTTGGAACATTTTCTTCCCTTGAAAAACATGTTTCCAATCACCATGCAATTCATTTGGAAAAGTATGTCCACAAGCTCTTCTTGGTCACAAACTAATGCCAGTCTCTTAAAGAATTCTAGTGATCAGTGACCACCCCCCCCATCAAAAAACAACATTGTCTTTCCACCCCGCAGTTGTGCCTACTGATGTGCTCAGGGGTTGATTCAGTTAAATATTGAGTAGTATCTGTTAAGTGCAGGTCAGTATGGCAGGCTGTCAGGGAATACAGGATGAATAAGGAACAGCCCTTGCTAAACAGCTTAAACCCTAGTTAGGGGTGGCAAGCCATCTCCATAAATAACTGTGAAGTACTCTAGAAAGATGTGCCTTGCAGTGCTTCTGTGGTGTGTCTGAAGTATTATCCTTGTAGAGCCTGCCTGCCAGTCATGCATGAAAGTTCAGGTTACTGATCCAGACCTCGGGAGCCGTATTCTGTATTAGAATCTTGCGGTCAGCGTTCCAGATGCCTTGCATCCGGGATAATTTTGTGAATGACAAGTTGTACATCTTTGGCCCAGTGTTATACTATTTCATCCTGAAGTTTCTTGAGGCCTTTAAAGTGCATTACAACCACTCCTGGTGACTGATTTGTGTCCAGTGTCAATTAGACCCAGAACATCGTGTACTGTTTGCATGAACTTGACTTCAGTTTCAGAAGATGATTTTAGCTTTCTATCTGCTGCAGTAACAACTAAAATAAAACAATTGTTTAATTTCTTAATTCTTTAGTTTTCCCATATTGTGAGTAGTTGATGGCTCTCTCTTCCCTCTGACCCAATTATATTCTGCAGACATTTTTATTCTGGAGGTGACATGGTAGAAAAATTATAGGCTTTGGAGTCAAATATATCTGGATTTTAAATTCCTGCTATAGGTTTGGGTAACCTTTGGGGCAACTTTTCTAACTTCACAGAACTACGATTTCCTTGTCTGGACAGACAGTCTAAAGACATCTGCATATCACACTTTTGAGATTAGTTGAGATGATAGAATGGTTGCCAAAAATGCCTCAGTGAGTCCTCCGCTTACATGTTGATCTTCCCCACTTAGGTAATATTTCTAAAGGAACTCTCTTTCTTTCTCTATCTGAGCAGTGGTTTCTGTTGCCTCACTGTTTATCAGCATAGATTATTCCCTCCCTCCCTGCCCCCATCTCTCTGCTCATTCTGATCAACAGCATAAACTTTTTCTTCTTGTTTTCTGATAAGGCATGCTTCATGTAAATTTTAACTAATTCCACAGGTTACCATTGCTATGGTGTGAATGTTTGTGTCTCCCCAAAATTATGTGTTGAAATCCTAATATCACCCCTAAAGGTGATATTAGGAGGTGGGGCCTTTAGAAGGTGCTTAAGAAGGGTGGAACCCTCATGAGTGCCCTCATAAAAGAGACCTCACAGCGCTCCCTGGACCCTTACACCATGTGAGGACACACCCAGAAGTTAGCCATGGGCAACCCAAAAGAGGGTCTTCACCGGAACCGGACCATGCTGGCATCCTGATCTTGGATTTCTAACTGCCAAAACTACGAAGAATAAATTTCTGCTCTTTATAAGCACCCAGTATTTGTGATTTTGTTAGAGCAGCCTGATTGTACTAAGACAATCATAGTTTGCTTGAATGAACCCTTAAGCAGTTTTCCTTCTGTAGCCCATACTTTGAGATTAATTATGTGATAGTTTTGTTATACCATCTTTCACCAATCACAACTTCCAGTTGTGTATTAAAATAAACAATCGTATCTGTATCTTTTTTTTTCACATAGATTGGAATTTTATTGTTGTCCAATACCAAACTTTTCTGCATGTCTTTCTATAGCAGATTTTTGTTTCCTGTTTAGCAATTTATATTTGGCTCAAGGACAGTCATTGAATGTCTGCTGTGTTCAAAGCAATATACTAAATGCTTTCACATTCATTATCACACAGTTCTATAAAAAGTTGTGAGATATATCTATCTTGGTTTTCTGGTAGACTTATTTTAAATTGTTTACAGACAACAGGTATTTTTTTCTGTCCTTTTCTAAACAGATAACATTCTAAATCAATTCTTCCCAAAGGATGGAATTTAATTTTGTTTCACTAGATATTGAATATAGATGAGGTAATAACAATATATGTGTGAGGTATAAAGAATGAAATAACGTTGTTATTCACCAACCAACTTAAGAAACATATACAACAAACACATTTGAAAGCTCCCCTGTGTCCCTTGTCACCCTTTGCCTACTCCAACCCTGCCTAGAGATAAATGCTTACACTTTATTTGTTTATATTTGTAATGAAAACAATGATACTGTCTCAATATTTTAAGCCTGTCTGGTATTACATCATTTCAGTCAAGGGCACCAGTATCTGTCCAGAGGGTCAAATTTTAGTCATGGGTTTTTAAATTGCACAATATGGAATAACTGCATTTTCTTTTTAAAATCATGTAGGAGCAGGACTTTGTATTTTTCTTGTAGGTTTTTTCATATGGTCATAGATTTTTCACACGTTCCCCCTGAGCAAGTGCTGGCTGGCACAAACACCACCAAGTGAAAAGTCTGTTGGGGAATAGGTTAATGTCACAACCCCAGGACGGGGACCGGAGAGAAGGCTATACACAGACCCCTGAGCAAGTGTTATGGGATTCATTTAAACTTTCTTGTGTAGATTGACAGAAATAAATGGAGAGATACATATCAAAGAAAAACATTAAATTTAGGGGAAGAAGAAAAGTGGGTTGGTTTAAAAGGCAAACCTAGGAATATTGATGAAGAAAGGTGATAATCCAGGAATACAGAAAGATAAGCATAAAGATATGCCTAGGTCGTTGTCTTAGTCTTGTGATTTGGGGGAAGAAAATATTATTTGCTTCATTCTGAAGATTATAAAAAGGAGAGAGAGATAGAGAAAGAGATAGAGATGTATGTGGGTGAGTGAATGAGTGGCTGGCTGGCTGGCTGGCTGGATCAGCAGATAGATGGATGTATACCATAATGAACAGGATGGATGAATGGATGGATGTCTGGATGAATGGAAGATGCAGGAATGAATAATGTGTTGCTGAATGCTGTAGATTGAGTGTTGATATGTTGAAATCCTAACCTTTAAGGTGACGGTATTAGGAGGTGGAGCCTTCGGCAGGTGATTATGTCATGAGGGTGAACCCTCATGAATGGGATTAGTGTCCTTACAAATGAGACACAACAAAAAGGCACCACCTATAAACTAGACGCTGAATCAGCCTGTGCCTTGGTCTTGGACTTCGCAACCTCCAGAACTGTGAGAAGTAAATTTATATTATTTATAAGCCACCCAGATTATGGCATTTCGTTAAGCAGCCTGAAATGACTAAGATGCTTTAAAGCTGCCTTTATCAGGAAAGAGCCCCTTTGCAGCTAAAAATGAACATATTTCTGTTCATGCAAAAAAAAAAACTGCAGCAAAAATCTGCCCTATTTAGGTAGTCCTTACTGCCTGCTTCTCACTCGAAAATGGTTTTCCTCTTTTGTAAAAGAGAAAGTTGTAATTTTGAGAAAAATAATAACAATCTAGGGTTAGTAACTTTTTAAAAAAAAATTAAATGAAGAATGTCATCACATTAAACTGTGATTCAGTCCAAAGAAAAATAATCAAGATTATACAGCCAACTCTGTCTCTGCTCGTCATAATAAAGTTAGAGCCACCATGGACTTCTTCGTATCGATTTTAGAGCCATAAACTTCTCGCCATGCCTCTTTGGGCTAAAATATTGAAAGCTAACTTCTCAACTTGCTCCTGGGCTCTCGCACTCTTCGAATCCAGGTGTTCAATTATTCCCTGACTCACTGAACAGAGCCGATCATTACTTATCATTATAAAATTAACTATGGGTCTGGGACACATACAAACAAGACAGTTTCTTGGTCATTGACTTTTTAAGGGAGCAATTCAGCTCTACAGGCCAAATTGCATTACTAGTACCACCCGTTTCATCAGCAAAGAGATCTGTATAGCACTCAGACGGTAACAGGTTCCAGCCAGTGGACCATGTATTTCAAGAAATTCACTGAAGATGAGAGATTAGAACTATAGAAGTTTTGAACCAGTAATAATTTTCTGGATTTGATCTGTAAAGTAACAGGGAGCTTGAAAAATGTCAGCACTTCTTCCAAAGCGCTGAAAACAGGCCTCTAAACATTGTTTGATACAGTCAGATTGTATTATTGATGACTGAATTTTACAGACCTGCTTTACTACTCAATTCAAGAGCATAATATTGGCTGTCGAGTTAACATAATAAGTGTAAGATTTATACAGCAGTCTCTGATATCCAGGAGTTTGCAGACTGTGTGAAAAGATGTGGCAGGTCCTAAGAAATCTTACTATAGTGTAGATGAATGCCACAAGGAGTGTACCAAAAGGGAGAAACATTCCCACTGAACACGACTTCTTTTGGCGGGGGTGCAGGAGAAGCCCGAGGGCAGGTCAGCACAGGTGGACCTGAATCCCTCCCGGCTGAAGATGGTCTCTGTAAAAGGGGTACGGCTCGCGGAAGTGAGGGGGGTCTTGACGGGTGGTGGTGAGGGAGGGGCATTTCAGTTTGAAGGATCGGAGGCCCCTCTGATCTAAACAATCTAGAGCTGATGAGTTTTATTCCCTCCGAATAAAATTCAAAGCGCTGACCCTGCCTCCCCATCCTACCTCCGTGCCCCCAGGCTCACTGCTGGTCTGAGAACTGCCCGGGTCTGTGAGGAAATAGAATCATAAACTTTCATAGCAGTAGATATTGCTGTGATATTTTGGTTGTATTTTATAAAATAATTAATCTGCAACAGAGTGAACAAAACAGAAGTGGTTCTGTTGTGCATAAATATCCAATGCAATGCCCAGGTGTTATAATTCCCAAGAACCATGAGGGAGTCCGATTCCGATGTAAGAACAAAAGAACCTTTACTCGATCGAGTCGACTCAGGGCTTCGTCACAAGCCAGCCATCGCAGTGGCGGGGCAGGGAGGAAGACCCCAAGTCTCAGGAGGACGGGGGAGGGGGATGGGGGCTTTATTGGGCTGGGAGTTGGTGGGTGGGGTAGTGTGTGATTGGTCGAGGGAAGGGTCAGGGTTGGTTGTGCAAAGGGGCAGGATGCAATCAGACTTGGGTCATTTCCTCTGCATCCCTATTGGTCGGTTGGGAAAAGGGTGGTTGAGTGACGGGGAACTTCGGGAGGTCTACTCCATCAGTTCTTTACCACAGAGCACTGCCTTGTGTGATCTTGCTCCTGTGTCTTCCCAGCCTTCACTTACTGGTGCACCTGCAAGGCCTCCTAGCGGTTCCTCCAAGGGTTCCTCCATCGTGCCAAGCAAACACTTCTCACCTTTGCTCTTCTCTCTGCTTTTTTCTCCCTGTAACATCCGCTCTCCCCCACACCTCCTCCTCTGAAACTCCTCCATTGTCCTGATAAGGTTCAGCTGTCACCTTTTCAGAAATGCTTCCCCCGATGGCTCAAGTACACCTCCCTCATCACTGTCTCCTTACTTTGCTTTATCTCTCTTCCTATAGATTATTAACCCCCATGTATATTGATTGGCTTATTTAGTTATTGCCTGCCTCACCCTGCTGGAAGGCAACTCTGCAAGAACAGGGACTTGTTATTCTGTACACTGTCTGTTCCTAACACCCAGAACAATGCTTGAGATAGACTTGGCCTTCGTATTTGTCCAATGCACGCATGAGTGAGTGAATGAATGGCAGGAACAATTGCAGTGGTGCTTGAAAAGGCAGATGTGCCTTGGGGAACACTAAGTAATTTAATTAGGGTAGAAAAGGGGATGAGAGAAATGAAGTTTCAGTCAGCTCCAGCTTCAGTTCAAGTGGATAAAGTCATCTTTTGGTTCTAGACTTCATCACATGTGACTAAAGAACCTTTTCCTTTTCTGAGCTTGCCAAATACTATCAAGGATCCTTTTTGTAACCAACTTTCATGTGCTTGTTTTATTTTGGTATTTCAATCTTAGTACCATAGTTCATATTTTAATTTTCATCATCATATCATGTAAAAGTTTGCTCCCCAAACTGGTTCAACTTCCTGGAAAGTGTAGTGTCGTGAGCAAGGGAGCATCCCCTAAAGGAGCCTCACACACATGTTTGTCTTCCCACAGTGCAGGGCTTAGGGGAGACTCCCCAGGAGGCCAGTCGAGTCACAGGCAGGAGAGCTTACACCGGTAGAAGTGAGCAGAGCAAGTGTCTGGCACAAAGTCAGACACTTTGAGGCGAGCATTGGTCTCTCAAGTCTCAAGCCAGGCAGCTACAGTGGCCGTGTGCCTGGCCCAGGGGAAGCTTGAGTTGGGGTTGTTGGAGCTCTGAGTTCCTATAGCCCACAGGGATGGAGGTCCCGCTTGTATGGTGTCTACATGGAGTCCTTAACTGAGGGACCAGCCTTTTGAGCATTCTGGCCCCTCATAAGGGCATTCCCATTACAACCCATTACCTCAGTCCTGACATGACTGTCATGGCTGATGGTGACTCTGTATTGTCAAAGGTGTCTAAAAAGTCCATTCTGTTCTTCTTGCTTTGTACATGCAGCATTTTGGAAATTCTCATGGATGGGGGAAGGGAAGAGTAATGCTGCCTTAACCATTACAGAGATCCATCAGAGTGCCCTGCCTGTACAGCTGGGCCCTCAGGCAGTGCTTAGTTCACCAACATTTGCATTTGGGATTCTTCTCTCTGGTGGTGCTGAAGGCCTGGAGAGGGTGGGGGTGAGGCGTCAGAGTTGGAAAGAAAGGTTAGTTTTTCCAGGCTGAGGAGATTCCACAGGGTGAGACGAGACAGCCAGATGAGAAGCCTGTGCCCACCTGTGTTCCCAGCCCTCGTGGCATGTCTGCTGTTTACTTCCAGTGGCTTTCAGTGCTCCGGGTCCCACTGAGAGGAAACCAGTCCTAGTTTCTGAGCAGCAAGAAAGCCAGTTTTTCCTTTTGAGTGGCCTGGGGTACGTAATTAATGTGCCTAGAAATTAATTATGGGATTGTCTCCCAAGAAGTATTCCATGGGAGGAAGTGCATTATGTGTTTTAAGCTAGGATCTAGGCGTTCCAGATCCCCCCCCCCCCCCCCCCACCATGAGGACTTTGTGACTTCAGGCAATTCAGTAAATGTTCCTCTAAAGTACCTATAGGATACTTTATTGATCCATATTTTATGCATACATGCCGCTTCTGAATCTTAGGAAAACCTCAGTAGGATTATCCGGAGGATCTGTGAGTGAAAGCCAGTAACGCCCTTTGAGATCCCCCACAGGAAATTGCCTAAAAGGACTGGTTATATTCTAACATCCTGGAGTAGTTATTTCATAGAACTAATCATTATTTTTTAATATGTCCAGTTATACCCATACATCTGCTTAATTCTTTGAAGTCAAAGGTGGCCTAAGACCTAAGGTCTTGCAACTCACCTGTGAGCACATTCAGAGAAGAAATTATAGAGGAGGTTGCATTTTCCTTGAAAGAAGCCAGGAAGAAGAATTTGTATAGCCTCATGTCTTTCCCCTTTATTTTTCTTCTTGCCACTTGCGCGAAAGAATTTGTCCACTTTTAGGGTTCAGGAGGAACCTGTGCTCAGAAGTGAACAAGATTAGGGATTTGAATTTTCTACTTTGTTTTATCTATCTTTGTTTATGAGAGGTAATGCAAAATAGTGAGCACTAAGACTTTATTGATGAAGAGTTAGTAATTTCAGATGTGCCCAGAAAATTAGAGGTTTGTTTGTTTGTTAGTTTGTTTTTAAGAAAGAAACAGTTTTTTCTTCATTATGGCCATACCAGATTTGTATACGTTCAGCCTTTGGCCCAGCATCAATAAATATATCTCTATAAACCTGTTCTACTTTTCTAAGAAAAAGAATAGATGCTGTACAATATTATCTCCAAATAAAGTTGTGTGGAATTGTAAGAAATTGCTTTAGCCCTGACCGGTTTGGCTCAGTGGATAGAGCCTCAACCTGTGGACTGAAGGGTCCCAGGTTCGATTCCAGTCAAGGGCATATGCCTTGGTTGCGGGCACATCCCCAGTTGGGGGGTGTGCAGGGGACAGCTGATCGGTGTTTCTCTCTCATCGATGTTTCTAACTCTATCCCTCTCCTTTCCTCTTTGTAGAAAATCAATAAAATATATTTTAAAAAAATTGCTTTGGTTTGCACAAATCTCATTGAAAAGCTGCAGAAAATTTCCTGTCATTCCCAGTGGGCATCTTGCGTTTTTCCTTCTGCACATCAGCAGCTGTCCAGCAGATGGCACTGTGTGGCAATCAGACGGAGGCTTCCTTTTGCAAATGTGCTGTGTGCTATTCTGGCATGTATTATAAATACTCATTCTGTTAGCATTACAGTGGAGGGTCTGGCACTTTTTTTGAAATACAAGGTATTAAATGTCAATTATTTATAAATTTGTCTCTTATACAGGCACATTATTGTTATGTAGTATTGCCCTCTAGAAGTACGGTGAAACTGTTCCTCACTCCTTAAGGAGCTTTTTATTTTTCTGATGCTTAACATTGGAGTTCACTTAATAGCTTGTTCTAATAGGGTAGAGATATATCAGCAAATAATTTCCACACTAATATTATCTTGGGTGCTCTGCCCTCTGTGCTTGCATCATGGAATGGATGTAGTTCTTCAGAGAGCTGCTACCAACCGCTCTCCATTGCTACTTCATGGATTACTGTGGTGGCCAAAAAGTAGGAAGGAGGGGAGGGAAACTAACGCCCAGTTACTCAAAGTGTGGTCCCGAAGCCTGTGTCTGCCTGGGTGTTCATCAGAAATGTAATAGCTTGACACCCCTTCCCCTACACTTAGTGAATCAGAATATGAATCATGTAAACATTAACATTCAAGGAGCACTGACTATTAAGTGCCTCCTCTTTCTTTAATGTAAAGCAGATGTTGAGAGCCTACTATGTGTCAAGCAGTGCATCCTGGGCTTGGATTGCGGAAAGGGCCCAGTGAGGATGCTAGCTACCAGGGACTTTATAGTCAGGGGATGGAATGGCATATTAAAAAACAACACACAACCACATTACCGATTCAGCAATGGAGGCGCTAGGACAGGTGTGTACTAAGTTCAAGTATGTGTTTGGTAGGCATTGGGGCTGAGATTCACATTTAATTCGTATAATAACTCTGAAAGTCAGAAAATACTATCCCAGCAGAGGAAACCGGGAAGTTCACACAGCTCGTCAAAGATGAATTAAAGCTGAAACCAGCTCTGTTAGGCTCCAGAGCCCAAGCTATTTCAATGTTATCTGTCCTCATAACCTGTTACAGATAATAAAGGAAGGGTCTGGTTTCCAGACCAGTGATTTGAGTATTGGTCTGGGAGGGGCAGGTGCAGGGTGGAGGGAGTCAATGGAAAAATAAAAAACAACAAACAAAAAGCAAAATAAGGGGACATCTGTAATACTTTCAACAATAAAGATAAATTTAAAAAAACAACAACAGCCCTAACCGGTTTGGATCAGTGGATAGAGCGTCGGCCTGCAGACTGAAAGGTCCCAGGTTCGATTCTGATCAAGGGCATGTACCTTGGTTGCGGGCACATCCCCAGTGGGAGGTGTGCAGGAGGCAGCTGATCAATGTATCTCTCTCATTGATGTTTCTAACTCTCTATCCCTCTCCCTTCCTCTCTGTAAAAAAATCAATAAAATATATTTAAACAACAACAACAAACAAAAAATGTAAATGTTGGGAAGTGTACAAGTTAAGCACTTAAGAGTGACTTCCTGACAATTCTATTCTAAAACACTAGAAAACCTGGAGGAAATGGACATATTTCTAGAAAAATACAACTTTCCAAAACTCAATCAGGAAGATTCTAAAAATATCAATTGGCTGATAACTATGGAAGAAATTGAAGCAATCATAAAAAAAAAAAAAAAAAAAGCTCCCAGCAAACAAAAGCTTGGAGCCAGACAGCTTCACAGGGGAGTTTTGCCAAACATTCAAGGAAGATCTAAAACCTATCCTCTTCAGACTATTCCAAAAAATTCAAGAGGAAGGAACACTTCCAAGCTCATTATATGAAGCCAGCATCAGCCTGATACCAAAACCAGATAAAGACAACACAATGAAAAAGAATTACAGGCCAATATTCCTCATGAACATAGATGTCAAAATTCTCAACAAAATTCTAGCAAATCGGATCCAGCAGAACATCAGAAAGATCATACACCATGACCAAGTAGGATTTATCCCAGGGATGCAAGGATGATACAATATCCACAAATCAATAAATGTGATATATCACATAATCAAGTTGAGAGATAAAAACCACATAGTCATATCAATCGACACAGAAAAAGCATTTGACAAAATTCAACACTCTTTCTTGATAAAAACTCTCAGCAAGGTGGGAATAGAAGGATCATACCTCAATATAATAAAAGCCATATATGACAAACTCACAGCCAACATCACACTCAATGGGCAAAAACTAAAACCATTTCCCATAAGAACAGGAACAAGTCAGGGATGTCCACTCTCACCACTCCTGTTTGACATAGTACTGGAAGTACTAGCCATTGAGATAAGACAAGAAGAAGAAATAAAAGGCATCCAAATTGGAAAAGAAGAAGTAAAACTGTCCTTATTCGCATGTGACATGATGCTGTACATAGAAAATCCTAAAGACTCCATTAGAAAATTATTAGACTTAATAAATGAATTTGGCAATGTAGCAGGATATAAAATTAACGCCAAGAAATATATGGCATTTCTATACACCAATAATGAACTTACAGAAAGAGAGACTAAAAAAGCAATCCCATTTACCATTGCACCAAAAAAATTAAGATTCCCAGGAATAAACTTAACTAAGGAGGTAAAAGACCTATACGTGGAAAACTATAGGACACTGAAAAAAGAGATAGAGGAAGACATAAACAGATGGAAGAACATACTATATGCATGGATTGGTAGAATCAACATCATCAAAATGTCTATACTACCCAAAGCAATCTATAGATTCAATGCACTACTCATTAAAATACCAATGGCATATTTCAGAGACCTAGAACAAACTTTGTGAAAATTCATCTGGAGTAAAATAAGATCCCGAATAGCTGCAGCAATCCTGAGAAAGAAGAACAAAGTAGGAGAGATCTGAATACCAGATATCAAGCTGTATTACAAAGCCACTGTTCTCAAAACAGCCTGGTACTGGCACAAGAACAGACATAAAGATCAATGAAATAGAATAGAGAACCCAGAAATTGACCCAAACCACTATGCTCAATTAATATTTGACAAAGGAGGCATGAACATACAATGGAGTCAAGACAGTCTCTTCAATAAATGCTGTTGGGAAAATTGGACAGATACATGCAAAAAAATAAAACTAGGCCACCAACTTACACCATACACAAAAATAAACTCAAAATGGATAAAGGACTTAAACATAAGCTGGGAAACCATAAAAATACTAGAGGAATCCACAGGCAGCAAAATCTCAGACATATGCCGAAGCAATTTCTCACTGATACTGCTCCTAGGGGAATGGAAACTAAAGAGAAAATAAATAAATGGGACTACATCAAAATGAAAAGCTTCTGCACAGCAAAAGAAACCATCAACAAAACAACAAGAGAGCCCACTGCATGGGAGAACATATGTGCAAATGTGATCACCGATAAGGGTTTAATCTCCAACATTTACAGGGAACTCATACAATTTTACAAAAGGATGATAACCTAATCAAAAAATGGGAAAAGGGCCTAAATAGATAGATACTTTTCGAAAGAAGACATTTAGAAGGCCAAAAGACATGAAAACATGCTCAAAGTCACTAATTATCCAAGAGATGCAAATCAAAAAAACAATGTGGTACCATCTCACACCTGTCAGAATGGCTATCATCAACAAATCAACAAACGTCAAGTGCTGGAGAGAATGCGGAGAAAAAGGAACACTCGTGCACTGCTGGTGGGAATGCAGACTAGTGCAGCCACTATGGAGAACAGTATGGAGTTTCCTCAAAAAACTAAAAATGGAACTCCCATTTGACCCAGTGATCCCACTTCTAGGATTATATCACAAGAAACTAGAAACACCAATCAGAAAGGATATATGCACCCCTATGTTCATAGCAGCACAATTCACCATAGTTAAGATTTGGAAACAGCCTGAGTGCCCATCAATAGATGAGTGGATTAAAAAATGGTGGCACATCTACACAATGGAATACTACACTGTGGCAAAAAAAAGGAGTTTTTACCATTTGTAACAGAATGGATGGAACTGGAGAGCATTATGCTAAGTGAAATAAACCAGTCAGAGAAAGATAAATATCACATGCTCTCACTCATTTATGGAATATAATGAACAACATAAACTGATAAACAAAAACAGATCCAGAGACAGAGAAGCATCGATCAAACCATCAAACCTCAGAGGGAAGGTAGGGAAGGTGGGGGGAATGAGGAGAGATCAACCAAAGGACTTGTATGCGTGCATATAAGTCTAACCAATGGACACAGACAAAAGGGGGATGAAGGCATGAGCGGGAAGGTAATGGAGGAATAAGGACATATATATAATACCTTAAGCAATAAATAAATTAAAAGTAAATATATTAAAAAATAAAAAAGAGTGCCTTCCCGGGGCAGTGGGACCTCTGAGTGCCATGTCAGGACACTGGGGATCTAATGAAGTCCCGCAGTCCTGAGGAGGTGGGGACTGACTGCAGAGGGTGGCAGCAGGGATTTGTAGCAGAATGGGATTTTATCAGTGATGAGCTCAGGAGAGTAAGGATCTAAGCATTCTGTCCCAAGTGCAATCAGGTGTCCCTTACAAGTCAACATTCATCAGGATGTGGAGTAACCCACAGGGCACTGGTTTTAGGAATTGCCCATATTGACACTGATCCCTTCACCACCATTTTCAGGGGTTAATATAGTTGTAATTACCTACACTTATATTAGAATCCTTGTTTTATCTAAGTTCCTTGATGTGTCTCCCACAGAGACTGGGATCAGATCTCGCAATAAGATAAGGACATTACATCTATTTTTTTGTTACTGTCTATAACAAGATTGCTGCTCAGTTCAAGAAAATTATTTCATTCAGTTTTTTTTCTTTTTGTACTAGCTATTTACTAATTCATGCATTGTACATACCTGTAAGCAGAACTGAATATTAAAGTTGAGTAACAGTTTAGCAGTAGAATCAAACCTCGTGGGTAAAAATTAAACTGCTTATTGTGAGGATGCTGTGGATCGTACAGTGGTGTTAAAGGAACTAAATGGCCGTGGCCATTGAGGGCCAATACTGCTATTTTCCAGAAAACGCAGGGAATATTCATCCTAATCTTTTAAGCCTCATTTTGTTATTTCCAGGCAATTTGTTACATTTAGTATCCTAGAGTAAAAAATGATTTGCTTCTGGTTTGTCTTATATCACTGGTAAATGCATATGCCAAACATGACTCATATTCCTAAGTATACAAAAGGAGTACAGGGTGTGGTAGAAATTGGTAGAGAAAAATGCCTGCACACATTCACAGGGACTGGGTAATAGATAGGAAAACTGGGTCAAAATAGTCAGTCTTCAGGGTATGGAGGTAATTTGTCAATCAGCACCCTTATCTCATTCTTCGCAGGGGTGGGCAACGTTGGGCCTGGGAACTCTTTGGTCTGACCCTGCCAAAGCATTAGGGGTAAGTTAATTAAACGTTTAACCAAATATAGCAGGCTAAATTTTAAGTTGACAATTTTGTATGGCCTGTGAATGATGTTGTATGTATCCAAATGGCCCTTGGCAGAGAAAAGGTTCCCCATCCCCGCTTTAAAGCAATAACTCTGGCACACGAAGTTTCTCCCTAACATCAACAATACAGACACTGAATTAACTCTAAAGTACTAAGTCGTTTTTTTCAGGGCTGAGCTTTTCGTCATTTCAACTAGTACTTTCCTCATAAGCCTCTGAGTGCCGTCTGTTCATTCTTCACTTTGCTTCAAGTCCGTGGCTCCTTGGAGCGGGGCAGCGATTTTCAACCTTTTTTTTATTTCGTGGTACACAGGGACTAATGACTAAAATTTTTGGCACACCAAACATGTACTTTCTGCTGATCTGACAAAAAGTCGGTATAATTTTGATTGATTCACCCCCCAAAATGTAATAATACCACTTACTTATTACCCTTTTTGCTCCCAAGTGACTTTTGAAAATATCAAGTGCCTATATTTGTATATTAAGATTTCTGGTATCAAGAATTAGCCAACCAGAACTCAAATCTTAATATGCAACATGACTAATAAGGTGCACATTTATGGTTCAAGATAGGGCATTCACACCCGATGGGTATTGTTGTGATGGCTGTTGTCATTTTTTTATTTGACAGACTCAGGGAAAAGAGGTCAGTGCCCCTGACTAAATAGTGAGGTAGTTCATGTTTTAAAAATTCTTGTGGCATACCGGTTGAAAATCACTGGAGCAGAGGATTTTGTTTAAAATGTAAAGAGGATAGAGGTGAGATGACAGCTCCTCTGAAGGAAATCTGTTATGAATTGCATCTGGTTATTGTCTCAAGACAGTTTTAGAAGTGGGCTGTTGCCCATTTCATTTTACCTTCACCTTTCTCCGTAAGAAAATGAAATGTTTCCCAGAGAAACAGTAGATGTTATTAGCTAGTATTCTATTCATGGGAAAGCTGTAGCTACAATCTGCAACAAAGACAAAAGTGCCAAGAAAAACAAGTCAATTTGAGTGATTTTGAGTGACTTATATTTTTTAAGAGTAGTTCTGGAATACATCATAGAGTTGATACATATTCATAATAATTTCTTAAATATACAAAGCTCAGAGTCATGCAACTTACATGATGATGAAAATAAATGATCACAAAGAAGCAGTTAAGAGTGGCATATTATAAAATATGTCGAGCTTTGTTTTAGTTAAGAGCATATGGATCATTTTGAAAATTAGAATAAAAGTGATCTCTTGCATATGTAATAATCCTCCACTAAACATATTACTTAATTAAACAGAACAGCCCTCTCTCTCTCTCTCTCTCTCTCTCTCTCTCTCTCTCTCTCTTTTTGCCATGTTGAATAACTTCACAATACTGAATGTGAAAAAATACATGAAGAAAACCTCAAACAAAAAACACATGATGATTGTTGAGAGGGTTGCCTTGGAAAATATTTTTAAAAAGGTGGAAAAATAATTCCTGTGCTCCAGCCAATATGAGCTAGTGAGGGCCCCGTGAATGAGCTGTGCTCATTCCACCCTTCCATGCTTTACATTGATAGTGCCCTACCTATAGTGTCGGCGAGATACCCCATCTTCTGCTCACTTGATAAACTTGCATGTGTCCTTCAAGACTCAGATCAAGTATCCTCTGATCTTTGAAGCTAGCTGATTACTCTTCCCCTCTTTCTATTAGGGCCTCCTATTCTTGTTCCTGTCTCACTGTAGAAATCATATGATGATATGTCTCGCCTCTCCCAACACCCAGGTGTGCTTCTTGAAGTCAAGAACCACATTTTATTCATTTATATATCCTCAGTGCCCAGTTGATGGATGGAACAGTTGTGGCGAATCATCTGAAATTCTGCATCTGTGGCAGATAGTAGACATTACAAATCAATCATGGTGCCCTTTCTCTGAGACTAGACATAGCGCCACAGTATTTCTGCACACCACCTTTCAGTAAGCTACTTCTCACTCATTGTGACTGGCACACTAGTTTCAACTTCCTTGCTACCACTGATCTGGCAGAGCACCTGGCTGATAGTAAGCAATCATTATTATTGTTATGTAAGAAATGATATTAAATGGCAATAATAAGAAATTCATGCTTTGGTTTTACTTTTGGTTTAAGTATTCTGATGGAGTTCAATCTAGAAATGTTATAGATCGTTCTGGTATCTAAGTCACCGAGGTTCACGCACCTCAGTTGTTCCACTTTTATTATTTTGAAACATTCTGAATTAACTAAGGCCGCAGGTTTCTTTACATTATCAATTATTTATCTGCCAAGGGGCGTTAGGAATCTGCCGAAGCTAATAAAGTATTTAGTGTTTCACAGATTTATTGAAACAATGGAGTGTCTTATGGGACTAGTGTTCTCCAGAACCCCCTCCAGAACACTTCCAGAGCAGAGTCTAGGTAGTTCCAGTTGTGTCCTCAGCATGCGAGTCATATATTTATATTTAATTATTAGTGTTGGGAATAATGAGAGCCAGGGGCTTTTCTTCTGCTATTTTAGAATGACATAATCTAGTGTCCTTGCGGAGACATGTAGAATTGAGGGCCTCTTCTAACTTCTTGATTTGTCAATGCTTTGACCTTTACAAATATATTATTAGTTTTTCCTTCCGAAGCTTGAACGTAAAGCATTAAGTGATATGAGTCAACAGGCTTGGTTGGATTCAAGGACCCTGAGCCTGACATTTACAAACTCTGTGGAGTGTACTTGTAATTTCTCTTCACGAACCTGAGTTTTCTCACCTAGAAAGTGGGGGTATTGAGTCCCTGAAGTGGCAAACCAGGACAGAAGAAGGAAACAATGCAGAGATGAGATTTTGCTCTGCTTGATTCCAGATACAAAACACTCCTAAGGCTATTTTTTAAAACCAAATTTGCTTATAGGGTAGTGTCATTTTCAGAAGACAGAGATGACCTTGAAAGTGACTAATAGCATCTGACCCATTGTGTAACGTGCCTTGTGTGTACAATTGCAGCTGGTAAAGCCTAATATTTGCAACTCGATCTTAATGACTTAGTAACACATAAGACATTTGAGTGCCAATGTGGTTTCTCCCCAGTCCTCAACCTCCCTTCCTCAGGTGCCCTCACACACGCACCATAACAGTAAATGGGAAAGAAAGAATCACCTGATGACGTCACTTCACATAGTGATGACCTTGACAAAGATTGACTCTGCAGCTTATTTTAACCAAGTGCCATGGGACATAAAGTTCATGTTGAAAGCATTTTGGGGTTTCTCCACATTATCTGCCTTTTTGGGTAGTGTGGATAGTAATGTTCCTGTCCTTGGCCCCATTCCACAGATTTCCCTCTCATATCCATGGTCATGAAACAGGTCGTACATACATTGTTCATGTTTTCCATTTTGCATTTTGTGCAACATGTTGACGTAGTTGAAAAAAAAATTGGGGATTGCATTTCAGGCAGCATTTTCATTCCAGTCTTACCACGTAGCACCTGTGTAATCTTGCTGAACCATTTAATTTTTTCTTGTCTCCTTTCCTCAGCTATGAAATAGAGATAATGATATCTAGGATTGTTGTGAGGACTCCGCGAGGTAATATAAATAGAGTCTGGGGTATGATAGCTATTTAATAAACGCAGGTCACATAAAGCCCTCCTTCACTCCTGTTAGAGTAACTAATGTAAAATATTAATCTGCTTCTTCTGTTTAAGATCCTTCGGTGGCTCCCAGTGCTCTCAGGATCAAATAAAACCTCTAATTGAGTCACTAGAGGTCCCTCATGAGCTGGATTATTTCTAGCTCTATTTTCCATCATTCTCTTCTTCACACTTTGGGACCAGTCACCCTACACGTCTCATCTCTCCTCCCGCCTGTATGCCTCTGCTTTCCTGCAGGCACTTCCTTTCCTCCTCAGGAGGGCTTCTCTGTCTACCCTCGCCCACCACCTAGCATGATACCTCTCCTCTGTGCCATCTTGCTGCACTTTTTCATTTTAATGCGGTGTTTATCTGTCCCCTCACAGGATTTCACATGAAGGCTGGAACCTGTACCTTGTATATATTTGGATTCCCGGTGTACAATATCTGGCATACAGCAAGTGACCAGTAAATCTTTGCATCATGGATTCTCCATTAGCTTATTTTTCTCCCTTATGCCTGTCAACTGAAAGAGAATGAAAAGATTCATCACTATGTATTAATCCTAATAGAGCTGGAAATATTTTAGTAATTTTTATATAAAGAATAACCTAGCCCAGCTGGCGTGGCTCAGTGGTTGAGTGTCGACCTATGAACCAGAAGGTCATGGTTTGACTCCTGGTCAGGGCACATGTCCAGGTTGCGGGCTCCATCCCCAGTGTGGGGCGTGCAGGAGGCAGCTGATGAGTGATTCGCTCTCATCATTGATATTTCTATTTCTCTCTCCCTCTCCCTCTTTGAAATAAAAAAATTTTTAAAGAACCTATTATTTTAGTATCTACCTAGAAAAAAAATGACAGGTTTGTGTGTATATTAAGAAACTCCATAAATAGCAACCAATCATATTTATGAATTCTAAAATATATTCTTATAGAATTAATGGTAATTGAACTTTAGATATTTAAATCATTCTGCAGCCTCAGCATCATGTAGTTTGGGAGGAATTCTGTTATGAGAATGCATGCCCTAATTGTTGGTTCAGGAATTAATAAAAGGCACATACTTGATACAGGCGTTAACTTTGGCCCATGATTTATAAATGTATAAATGGCAAAAAGACATTTCAAAATTTTGTATCTTCCTGGGTATGTTGTTCGAGCACTGAGAAGCAGCTTTGACTCGCTACAACTGGCCTGACATTTATAAAGACATAAACTCCTGTGTCGCGAAAGCTTAATTATTACCTACGAGCAGAATTGTTAAAGTGGTTCCCTCACTTTTGCTTATGTAAGGAGGGGAAAAACAGATAAATTTCAAAAATGAAGTTCCGCCAAACAGTTTGCGCTGCCAGCTACTCTATAATTCATTTTGGGGACCACTTTTACATTGGTCTAGGAGGGAAGCCAAATAAATATCAAATGCATCACACACCGCTGACAGGTAATGATAAAGTCTTCAGGAAAAAGAAAAAACTTGCCTCGCATGAGGAAGATTTGAGGATATTTACAGAAGTATTTGAGTATCTTCACAGCACATGCGCTCCACAGCAGCTGAGAGATTTGAAGTCTTTTTTTCTGTTAGTCACATAAAGAGATATCTCATGGTTACTTGAAAAGTCTCCCATCAGGAGAAAGAGCCCCTGTGTCTGATCCATGAGACCGACATGAACTCTTAGCCAACAGCATCTTACTATCTGGTACTTTTCCACTTCATGTGTATGAAGAGGAACTTAAACAAAGGAGAGTCGTCGCTTGGGAGGGTTGAGGTGCGTTTTGCTAGCCTGGCATGGTTTACTGACTCCTACCTATCCTTGCACGAAATGGAGGTTGGTCTTTGTTAGGATGTGTCTTCCCTTCAAAGACATATAGGCTGTAGCACTAATGATTCACAATGTTTAACAGTAAAACTGTTTTACTTGCACTGATTCCAGGCTTTGAATTATAAATAGAATCATTTTACATCTTTTGGCATTAGTTAAAATACATGGGAATTGGCTCAGATTACCCATTAATAATGTATCAAGTAAATGTTTCAGAATCATTGGAGTTGATATCTCTATTTCATTGGTGTTTGGAAAATACATTTTATTTATCAAAATACATATTTTTAAATTTATAAGGATTTGAAAAATATACCTAAATTTATTTCAATGAGTAGAATTTAATCTAATAAAAGAGTAATGTGCAAATTAACCCTCACTCCATTACACCCAAGCCACGCCCACCAGCCAACCAGAGTGACAACATGCAAATTAACTCAACCAAGATGGCTGCCAGCAGCCACGGAGCTAGAGCAAACAGGAGGCCAGCGATGGAGGAAACTGCCTGCCTAGGCTGGCTGTGGCCTTCGTTCAAGGCAACAGAGTTTCAATTATAGAAGATAAATAAACCCCAGAAACCTGCTTCCAGCCAGCCTTGCTGGGACCTTGGATCAATGGGAGCTGTGGCCAGCTGGCAAACCACCCTCAGCCCCTCACTCAGGCTGACCACACCCCCATGGGGTGAGGGTCCCCACTAGGGGGCTTGGCCAGCCTGCAAACAGCCATCAGCTCCTCACCCAGGCTGGCCAGGCATGCCAGCAGGTGGACATCCCCTGAGGGGTCCCAGACTGCGAGAGGGCACAGGCTGGGCTGAGGGAACCCCCCCTGCAAAGTGCACAAATTTTGTGCACTGGGCCCCTAGTAGTATTATATATACACTGAGTGGCCAGATTATTATGACCACTGACATTTGTAGGCAAATTAGCAATAATTTCACGCTGAAGTTGCTGGAGGGCCAGATCATTACAAATGTCTGAATAGCACAACATACCTAAGTATCCTTGCTGATCAAGTTCATCCTGTCATGTTGATGGTGTATCCCATGGAGATGGAGATGGCTTTTTCCAACAAGACAATGTGCCATGCCACGGTGCTTGTATTGTGCAGGATTGGTTTCAAGAACGTGAGAGAGACTTTACCTTGCTTAGGTGGCCCCCACAATCATCAGATCTCAATCCAATTGAGCATTTGTGGGACAAAGTTAAAAGAGCCATCAGGCAGCTGGTTCCACAACCATCAAATCTCACAGAACTGGACAGTGCTATTCATCAGGCATGGTGTCAGATTCCTCGCATCACCTTTCAAGATCTTGTGGAGTCAATGCCAAGAAGAATCACTGCAGTATTGAAGGTGGCCCAACGAAGTATTAATGCGGTGGTCATAATAATCTGGCCACTCAGTGTATGTACTCTGCTATGTTTATCCTTATATATTAGCATTTTTTTGTTTATTGTTTGGGGGTAATTAAAAATTCTACCTACACTCAGGAGATAGTTTTCTACTACAGCCTCATTCTAAATTACATTTCTGTTTATTTGACTTCAAATTTAACTTCTTGGGAGGGCTCCTAACTTAACAAAGTGGGTAAATCTTGGCCTCTTTCCTGACCTAAATCAAATCATATGCAGTTTTAGAAAGGCATCAACTTTACTTAAAAATAATACCCTGGCACAGCTATGTGAGTTATAATTTTCATGACTACAATAGGCATAAAAGGTGTTCAAATATGGAAGAATGAATTTGTGTTTCAATAGACAACTTTTTTCACAGTCTTTTATCCAGTCCTTCTCGACTAAAGTAACTGGCTCTGACTTTACCCCTAAAATACAACTGATTTTTTATACTGAAATCCTGTCCCCTCTTTTTATAGATTATGACTAATTCTTGATGATGTGATGAGGGAAAGGAATATTAGTCATAATGATGTCTGACTTGTATATGGTGTGAACTGTTAGGTTGTTTTTTGTTAAAGTTTTATGATTACATATCTGTCCAGAGCCAACTTAAACATTACAGATGAATTTGGGTTAAAGGAAGGATGCTCACTCTTTTAACACTTCGCTTATTTAATATAAAGAAGAAAAATCTTTAAAATATACTAAAATTCAGAGAACGAAGAAAGAGGATCTAAATCCTGCTCAGCCAAGTGCTCTCAGAAGCTGGAAAAAGTTACCCAGCTTAAATGGCTAGGAAAGTAGAATTATGGGATTTTATTGCTGAAAGGGAACTTAAATAAGCCCATTTTACCTATGGAGAAACCGAGTCCAGAGCAGTGAAGTTGGTGCACTTCAGCCTCATGTTCTGATTTCATTGCAACGTATTCACTTCTAGATTGGTCCAGCTGGTAAACTCTTACTGGCAGGCTGTGAGGCCTGCAGGATGAAGATTTGCCTAGCTGTTTATAGCATGAAATGGCTATGTACAGTTCAAATGCAATTATGATAAAGCTGTGTATTTTGGCTTTGGGTTGCTGAGCTCTCAGATGGACAGTTCTAGCCTTGAAAACATCCTCCTGCCCATAATTTCCTCTCTCATTGTAGAGAGGCACTTGCCTATGTTCCCATTTTTCGTGTGCAGCCTCCAGCTTCCACTCCCAGCTGTCCTGCGTCTGTGAAAGCCTGTCATTCTTTCAGATGGGGAAGCTTTTAAAATGGATCAGCTATATCACTTACTAATATTTTACCGTCACAGCCTCTATTCCCAAATTCCCTTAGGGGGAAGGAGCAGGTGTGGGTGACCCCAGCATTGGGTGTGCACTTTAACCTGCTCAAGGTGACAGGCTCATCTTGGGGAGATGAGGCAGGACTGGTAGCACAGGGTGAGGTGAGGTGTTATCCTGAGGACCACTGAATATCCTGGAGGCACAGAAGAGGCATAGAACAGGCCTTTAGGGAGATGAAGCTGGCAACAGTGTGCTGGATGGAGTTGGGAGAAAGTAGGAGCAAGACACAAGAGATAGGAAGATTCAGACTTAAAATGAGAATCCTGGACTGGAGAGCGGTTCATCACCTGCAGTCCCCTTGTTTATAGATTTGGGTTGAGGCCTAGGATGTTGAGTTGACTTCCTTGGTGTGACACAGAGGCTAGTGAAGGAACCGGATAGAGCCAGAATACTTAAAATCAGACTCGCAATCAGTGTTCTTTTTACTTAATTTGAGATTTAATTGAGATGTCTACCTGGCTAATTCTTTCATGCCCTAGTTTAGATGTGACTTCTTTTAGAAAGTCTCTGTGATCCCTGGGTTTAAGTTATTTTCCTCTATATGTGCTTTCATAAGACACTACACTTTGCCCACCATAGCATCTCCCCTGCTTCATTGTAGTTGCTTAATGGTTGGTCACTCCTTTGGACTGTGAACTTCCCCATGACAGGACCAGTTTCTGTCTTGTTCAGTTTGTTTCTGAGGGTCTGGTATCTTTCACAGAGAAAGTGCTCAGAATGAAAAGCTGAAAGAATCTTCTTAACTAATAAAAGCAAAATAGTAAAATTAACCATTTCTTCGGGACGGGGTAAGCCACGCCCACCAGCCAATCAGAGTGACTGTATGCAAATTAGCCCAGCCAACATGGAGACCGCCACTCACGGACCTGAGTAAACATTAGGGCAGCGTCCGTTGCAGCAGGAGTGAAAGCGAAACTGTTTTCAGCCTTTGGCGGGCAGGCTCCGAAACATGTTTGCAATAATGTAACAATCATAGAATCCTCGGGAGCTGAAGGGAACAGCAGGTCTGGCCTGACTTACTAAGAGTAACAAAGTCTCATTATAGACGCTGTGCTGCTGCGAGGTGAAACAGAGGAGGTTTCGTTACCTCAGCCCACCTCAGCTTAAAGGAACAGTGTATCAATTATAGGAGATAAACAAACCCCAGAAACCTGCGTCCAGCCAGCCTTGCTGGGACATTGGGTCAATGGGAGCTGTGGGCAGACTGAAAGCCTGAAAGCGCCAATCAGCCTGTCACCCACGCTGGCCACAATCCAGTGGGGTGAGGGACGTTCCTGGGGGGCTTGGCCAGGAGACAGCCATCAGCCCATCACCCAGCCTGGTCAGGTATGCCAGCAGGTGAACATCCTCAGAGGGGTCCCAGACTGTGAGAGGGCACAGGCCGGGCTGAGGGACCTCCCGAGTGCACAGAGCGGCTGCAGGGTGGAACAGCGCAGGACCCAGGACCAGTGAGTGGGAAAGAGGCGGCAGGGTTGGCAGCCTGCTTGGCGGCTGCCCAGGCCTTTTGCGGGGCACTGGGGAGCAGGTAAGAGGCTGTGGGGTCCAGGGGCCTGCTTGGCGGCTTCCCAGGCCCCTTGCAGGGCACCGGGGAGCGGGAAAGCAAGGTAGCAGGGTACCAGTGAGTGGGAAAGAGACGGCGGGGGCGTCTCAGCCTCCTTGGCGGCTGCCCAGGCCTTTTGCAGGGCACCGGGGAGCAGGAAAGCAAGGCTGCAGGGGCCGGGCTCCTGCTTGGCGGCTCCCCAGACCCCTTGGGGGGCACTGAGGAGCTGGAAAGCAAACTCTTGGGGGCTGGGGGCCTGCTTGGCGGCTCCCCAGACCCCTTCTGGGGATCAGGGAGCAGGAAAAGGCTGGCCTGACCACAAGGCGGGGTTTTCCCTGCTTTCTGGTGGCTGGAGGAAGATGGGCAGTAGGCAAGCTTGGGAGGCAGGCAGCACCCAGCCCTGGCCACAGCTCAAAAAAGAGAACAACATGCAGGGGAGGGCAAGAGTCTGAGAGATCAACATAGAGGGGGTGCCT
>PVJC01013696.1:0-37418 GCA_004026665.1 Murina feae
AAGATAAATTAAAAAAAAAAAGAAGTTGGGGTAGATGAAATTCGGATTTTAATTTCTTTGAATTTTAACCCACATGAACAATATAATTTTAGTCCTGCCAGCGTGGCTCCTTGGTTGAGCATCAGCCTATGAACCAGGAGGTCCCGGTTCTATTCCCTGTCAGGGCATATGACCTAGTTGCAGGCTCCATGCACAGTAGGGGGCATGCAGGAGGCAGCCAATCAAAGATGCTTATCTTTGATGTTTCTGTCTCTCTTGCCCTCTCCTGTCCTCTCTGAAATCAATAATAAACATTTTTTAAAATATATTTTATTGATGTTTTTACAGAGAGGAAGGGAGAGAGAGAGTTAGAAACATTGATGAGAGAGAAACATCGATCAGCTGCCTCCTGCACACTTCCTATTGGGGATGTGCCTGCAACCAAGGTAGAGCCCCTGACTGGAATCTTGGGACCTTTCAGTCCACAGGACGATGCTCTAACCCCTGAGCAAAACCAGCCAGGGCTAAAGGTTTTTTAAAAGATAATTTTATTTCAAACTTTACTTACTTTAAAATGTAATGTCTTATGACTTTGTTTTTATTTCTCTGACATTAATTTCTCCCTAGATATTTGCTATAGGGAAGAGGATTCTTTGAAAACATTTTTCCCTTAATATTATTGGCATTTTGTTGTGGATATTATTATTGGAAGAGTGTACTTTTGTCATTTAATCTCATTGCTGATCCTCTGATATGGTATTTGGACAATATGGATAGGCATCACATAAATGGATAATAGAAAGATGAATAACACTTCATCTTTGGATATAGATTGGCATGTAACAACTTAATTAATGCATATGAGAGCACTTGATGAGTGTATCTGCTTTGCTCTTGGAGGTGGTGACTTATCTGACTGGTAAATTTGAAATAACACACTGTGTGTGATCAGCTTGGTTTCCTTCTTCTTCCTCCAGGGGAGCCAGTCAACACAGAAAGCGCAGGTTCTACTGCTTGGGGGGCAGGATGCCACTGTGCGATGAGACCCGCCCCGGTCAGTGCTGCGGGGCCTGGCTGGTTAGATTCGTGGTTCAGTGTTAGCGAATGCATTTGGCTTCCATGCTAAGTGAGTTCTCTAGTGGCTTTTATCAGAATGAGTTGGTATTTTGGCCTCCACAGACCACTTGTTTGCCTTATGTCCCTCTTTGTACATAGCTCAAGCGTGGCAAGAGAGTGCATTTGAAGACACAGTAGTCTCCCTTATCTGCAGTTTTGCTTTTATGGTTTCAGTTACCTGTGGTCAACCATGATCTGAAAAATATTAAGTGGAAAATTCCAGAATAAACAATTCTTTTTTATATATGTTTTTATTGATTTCAGAGAGAGGAAGGGAGAGGAAAAGAGGGATGGAAACATCAAGGATGAGAGAGAATCATTGATTGGCTGCCTCCTGCATGCCCCATGCTGGGGGTTGAGCCCACAACCCGGGCACATGCCCTGATGGGGAATCAAACCATGACCTCCTGGTTCCTAAGGTTGACACTCAGCCACTGAGCCACACCAGCCAGGTACTCTCCCACAACTCTTTATGAAGGCTGGCAGCTTCTAAGGATAACTCTAGACCTTCTTAATTTCTTAACATGGCTAATCTTTCCAAGAATTTTACATTTTACTTCAATTGGTTTGTTAAGTCATATAATGAACAACCCGTCCTTCCTCTACAGTTGCTTTCTATACAGTTTTTTTTTTTATTGTGGTAAAATATGTATAACATAAAATTTAGAATTTTAACCTTTTTAAAAAATATGTATTTTTATTGATTTCAGAGAAGAAAAGAGAGGGGGGGAGAGAGAGAGAGAGAGAGAGAGAGAGAGAGAGAGAGAGAGAGAGAGAGAAAGAGAGAGAGAGAGAGTGAGAGAGAAACATCAATGATAAGAGAGAATCATTGATTGGCTGCCTCCTGCACATCCCACACTGGGGATTGAGCCCACAACCTGGGCATGTGCCCTTGACTAGAATAGAAACTGGGACCCTTCAGTCTGCAGGCTGACACTCTGTCCACTGAGCGAAAGCGGCTAGGGCATTAACCATTTTTAAGTGGACAGTTCAGTAGCATTAAATATATTCCCAAAGTTGACAATATTTTACTAACCTGGCTTAACTTTGATTCCAACAAGGATGGAGACAGCATAAGAGAAGAAACAGGAAAATCTGCAGAGTGGGCTGGCAGGCTAAAATTCAGGGAAAAGTGGATGTTGCAATTTTCAGTGTGAAATCTGCAGGCTGGAAACTCAGTCAGGAGCAGACACTGAAATCTTGAGGAAGATTTGCCTCTTTGGAAAACTTTAGTGTTTGCTTTTAAGGCCTCCAACTAATTGGATGAGGCCCACTTATACAATGGAGAGTAATCTGCTTTACTCAGTCTATGGATTGAAATGTAAATCACATTTATTCATTTTCATAACTTTTTCATCATCCCAAACAGGAGCTCTGGACCCATTAAACAAAAGCTCCCTATTTCCCCTACACCGACCCCCCTGGTAACCACTAGTCTACTTTCCTTCTCTATGAATTTGCCTCATCTAGATACCTCATATAAGTGGAATCATACAGCATTTATCCTTTCTACAGATGCTTTATAACTGAGTGAAAGCTTCTCCAAAACAAACAAGAGAACTACAAAAAAATGTTCAGTAATCGTTGCCCACACTACTATCTTGAAAGAAATTCAAAGAGATTAGAATGTGGGGCTCATGTTTTCAGGACCCTGGGCAACAAACAGTCTTGTAAACTTCTCCAGGAGACCCCCAGAGGCTGTTCCCAGCCCCTTCATGGAGCCCATGTCCACCACAGACCTGACTCTGGTGGCCCTGGGCTCACTGAGCCACAGCACACTTGCTAGAACACTCCACAACATTCGACTGATGCCACCCCGCACTGCTATCTCAGACCTGGCCTGGCCCAGGGCGCAGAGCAGTGCACTGAACTAGCCCTGTGCTCCCTCTTCTCACCCACGTCTTCAACGTTAATGAATTCCTTTTACTTAACCTTTTACTGAAAAAATAAAACACAGGTTAGAAAACTGCACAAAACAAATTGTCATAATGAAAACATATTCCTAACACCCACCCAGGCCAAGAAATAGGACCTTGCCATCCATCCCAGAAACCCTTGTATGTCCCACCTGCATCTCAGCCCCTTTCTTCCCCAAAAGTAACCACCCTCTTGATTTTTTAACCACTTTATTGATTTTTTAACCACTTTATTGAGATATAACTTCTATACCATTCACCTACTTAAAGGGTATAAATCAGTGGTTTTAGAATAATCACAGAGTTGCACAAACATCTCCTGAGCTGCATAGCTCTCTCTTGCACCCAGTGGTATAGTTCATATAGGAAAGGCAAGATAAATGCTTGCTCTGTCCTTTCATTTAGCAGTTTTCAGGCTATTAAATTAATTTCCTTGCATCCTCCAAAGGTGACAAGTTAGTTGGGAGTTTTTGTATTAGAGATATTTTTAAACCAATATGAATGCATATCTATACTAATAAAAGAGCAACGTGCAAATTAACCATTACTCTGTCACTCCGCTACACCCACAAGCCACACCCACCAGCCAATCAGGAGCGAGTATGCAAATTAACCCAACTAAGATGGTGGCAGCCACAAAGCTGGAGCAAGCAGGAAGCTTGGGTTGCCCCAGGCGATGGAGGAAGCCAAGCTTCCTGCCTGCCCTGGCCAGCCCTGGGCTCTGTTCAAGGCTACAAAGTTTCAATTATAGAAGATAAATAAATCCCTGATACTTGCTTCCAGTTGGCCATGGCCTCCGCTCAAGAAAGGGCTGGGAGTCTGGGTTGCCAGGGGGCAACCTAGGCTTCCAGCTGGACCTGGGCTTCGCTCAAGGCTGCAAAGTTTCAGTTGGGTCGCTGGGGGGTGTGGCCAGCCTGAAAATGGCCATAAGCCCCTCACCCAGGGTGGCCAGGCACCCCAATGGGGACCCCCATCCTGAAGGGGGTGTGGCCAGCCTGAAAACAGCCCTCAGCCGCTCACCCAGCCTGGCCAAGCACTCCAGCGGGACCCCCACCCTGATCCGGGACAGCCTTCCAGGCAAACCAGCTGTTCCCCACCCATGCACCAGGCCTCTATCCTATATAATAAAAGGGTAATATGCAAATTGACCCTAACAGCAGAATGACTGGGAATGACTGGTCACTATGACACACACTACCTGCTGGTCAGTGCACTGGTGGGGTCCCTGCTCATGCACTGGTGGGGTCCCTCAGCCTGGCCTGCACCCTCTTACCACCAGGGGGCAGACGCTCAATGCAGGAGCTGCTCCCTGGTGGTCAGTGCACTCCCACAGGGTGAGCTCTGCTCAGCCACAAGCCAGGCTAATGGTTGCCAGCACTGCGGTGGTGGTGGGAGCCTCTCCCATCTCCTTAGCAGTGCTAAGGATGTCCAACTGCAGCTTAGGCCTGCTCCCTGGTGGCAAGTGGACATCCTCCGAGGGTTCCTTCGCTGCCAAAGGAATGTCTGACCACCAGCTTAGGCCTGATCCCCTGGGGAGCAGGCTTAAGCCAGCAGGTGGACATCCCCTGAGAGATCCCAGACTGTGAGAGGACACAGGCTGGGCTGACGAATCCGCCCCCCCCCCCCCGCCCCGAGTGCACAAATTTTTGTGCACCGGGCCTCTAGTCCTATGCTCCAACTGTTAAGTTAGTTTGGTGCTGGGGTCTGGCTGATCAGGACTGAGTGAGATGGGCTAGACATGACCTGGAACGCTCCAGAGGTCCCTCCCCAACCTGATCATGCACTGGTGGGGTCCCTCAGCCTGGCCTGCGCCCTTTCACAATCCGGGACTCCTCAGGGGATATTGGAGAGCTGGTTTCAACCCGATCCCGCAGGTCACTCCCCTTGGGAGGGCACCAGATGCAGGACTCATGGCTGACGAGTGCTGCTAAGCCCGTGGCAGGCACAGTGGGGCTGGGATGAGTGGGAGCAGCAGGTAGGAGCTGCAGGCGTCATTGGACTGCAGGTAGTGGCCTGATCCCTGCAGGCCACCCAGAGGGATCCCACCCATGCATGAATTTGTGCACTGGGCCTCTAGTTTTTAAATATGTGTGTCGGGGCATGGGGATCCCTTCTGCAAGTCCTGCACTGGGAAAGCGTGAACCGGTTCCTTTCCTTGGAGGCGCCTTGGGACTGAGAAAATGAAAGACAGACACAGAAATAGAAAAAAGCTGGTTCCGGGTGGCATTCTGACCTCTTCTGGCGGACAGGCAGAGAGCGCCAGACCAAGGCAGCATGTTTATTTTATAGTCCAAACTCCCCAAGAAATCAGGTTTCACCCAAAACATAAGGTAAGGAAGGTATTCCCGGTGCTTGACTCGATTTACATAATAAAAACCCATCCCTGGCACCTGGGCTTTGAAGAGTGGAGCTGAAGGCATTCTCACCTTTTGGCCAGAAATGCCCCCAAGGAAGGGCTGTGCCCAGGCCTTGAGTTTAGTCAACAAGACTTAAAAGAAAACCATGGCGCCTTCCCTGGCAGGGGGTCTCCTACAATATGTGTGATGGGTTTCAATTCATTACAGTTATTGTCCTTCATGAAGCTCAGATTGCTCCATTTTGGCCAACATTATTTCCTGGGTCCCTTTGACACATTGGCAGTTGTCTTTGATAACTTCCTTGCTATCTGGTGTGATGAGCTGCTATAAAGCACATCACAGACTGGTGATGTAAACAATGTGATACTGATGTGGAAATGGACAAGTAAATTAATAACAATATGGGACTTAGTCATAAGATTATGCAATGGACATCTGTTTGTTTTTTTCTTTCAGCATTATTGCATTTTCTACTTGGAATAGTTTCCCAAAATTTGTTTTGGACATCACTCCTGATTCATTCAGCCTTCTTAAAGTGTGTTGAGAAGGACTGACCCATCTTCAGCTCCAATTGCTGCCTTGATTGACTGAAGCCAATCAGCATATCCAGTTACCTTGCCCACAGGGACTAGTGATAGGCATGACCAGGTCCATGAAAGCCAAGAAGACTCAGCTTCTAGGAAAGATGTTGGGATCATTGGCCTTCCATTTGGAGTAGATATTAAATTTCTACTTCTTACCATTCATAAATATTCATAGAAGTGGTAGTAAGATCATGAAGAGCCTATTATTAGAAGACACAGAAAGACAAAAAGCCATATTGATTGATAATTTGGTTACATATTAGGACTACAAAACAGCATGAGTACAAAATAAAGCAAATTGTATGGAAGGAAATATTATATATATATATGAGTTAACATCCATATCATAGTAAACCTTCTATATGTGGATAAGAAAAAAGGCAACACAATAGACATAAAGGCAAATGGTTGACTCTGCCAGGAGGGAAAGAAAATATTCACACACATACACATAATCTACACACGATATATAAGCAGAAAATCCACATAGAAGGATATGGGCAAAAGGGGGAACACCTCCCCCCTCAAAACTCCATTATAAACATATGAAAAGTGTTCAACTTCACTCATAATCAAGGAAGTGGATTTTAAGTTTAACTCACCATTTCCTTACTGATGGAAATTTAGACGATTCATTTATTACACACAGTGCTCAATGAACATCTCTATCTTGCTGCCTTGAACCTTTCTCTGTTTTTGCGATATTAAACCTTGTAAACTTAAACCTAGAATGTGGTAGCAAACACCTTGGTATCTGGACCCCAAATGGATGTTGTGTATTATGTGAATGTGCTCTGAAATGGACCATCAGAGTGTTCTTTGGATTTTATTCTTAATCATGTGCTTAATCTAATACACTTAGGGACTGTTGGAACTTTTTCTGGCCAGATTAGTTCAAGCAGTCAGAAATTGTTCTCCTTTCTTGAAATAAAGCTGATGGAAGGATTATGTTGTCTGAATAGCTGTAGCATTCAGAAGCTCCTTTATAAAGAGTTTATTTTTAGGTTAAAAATATTCACAACTTCTTTTGGATTAATGGTCTAACATGAATGTTTTACAATAGCCTTACTTTTCCACTTTTCACAGCTATAGCTTGTTTGTTGCTCATTAGCTATAAATATATTCCAGGAAGAGGAAATAGTTGACACGCTGCCCAGGAGGCAGAGAAAATGCTAATCAAATTCAAAATATGTACGCCTTTTGTTCCAGCAATTCCAATTTCAGGACTCTCTCCTACTGAAAGACTCACCAAAAGCATTGACACACAAGGATGTTCACTATTACCACTGTAATAAACAATTCACTTGAAAATATGGTAAATGCCCATCAATAAAGGGATGGATAAATAAGTCATGACCTGGCAATATGTTGAGTGACAGCTATGAGTATCACCTTGGAAAAATATCTGTATATGAGAGGGCCAGGCAGGAGGAAGAACTCACTCCAGGTGTTTCAAGTGAAAAGATTTTTAAGGAAAAGTTTTCTTACAAGAAGTTGATTAGTGTGAAGCCAGCAAGGAAAAGATGGTGAAGTACCTACTGATCAGCAATAGAGGAAAATTATTACCATTCCTAGGGCTTAAGGCACAAGGGAGAGGACACATGTAATAGGAACCCAGGGAAATTTGGAACCATAGAGGCAGGGCCACCCAGGGAACAACAGACAAACAGGGACACAGCTACCGCAAAGGAAAGCTGAAGGGAGGGAGAGCAGGGGAGAGGTCCTCTGACTTCTTTCCTCTTAGATCTGCTCTCTTGCTGGTGCCCCCCATTGGCTGAACCATCGAAAGCCTCTGCAGGGGAGCCTGAGTGAGGCAGTCCATAGGAGTCAGCCTGCGGGGCACAGAGCAGGCCAGAGAGAAAGGGCAAAATGATCTATTAGGATAGAGAATGACACTATTTGTGTTATATTTTTAAGTGAGGAAAAAAGTTGCATAGGAATATATACAACTAGAGGCCCGGTGCATAAAATTTGTGCACTGGCGGCGGGGGGTGGGGGGGTGTCCCTGCACCCTCTCCAATCTGGGATCCTGCAGGGGGTGTTTGACTGCTGGTTTAGGCCTGATCCCTGTGGGCAGTTGTGGGCAATCAGGTATAAACCAGCAGTTGGACATCCCTCTCACAATCTGGGACTGCTGGTTCCCAACCATTCACCTGCCTGCCAGCCCGATCACCCCCAACTACCATCCCCTGCCAACCCAGGTGGTCCCAGCTGCCCTCTCCTGCCTGCCCCGTCACCCACAACTGCCCTCCCCTGCTGGCCATCTTGTGACCACATGGTGGTGGCCATCTATATATTAGTATGTGTATGTGTATGTGTATGTGTATGTGTATGTGTATGTGTATGTGTATGTGTGTGTGTATATATAGTTCCTGAGCCTGGCCTGTGCCCTCACACAACCTGGGACTCCATCAGGAGATGTCGGAGCGCTGGTTTCAGCCCGATCTTGCTTCACTATAATGTTTAATGTGAAATGACTGAATTCTCTTATTTAAAATAGGCTATAAGCAAAGTTAAAAATAAAAGAGAACCAATATTCAACATTCTCTTGCCTACTAGAGACACACTAAAAATGAAACTATTCAAGTTGTCTAAAAGTTGAGGGAGAGCTTTAGACTTATTATGGCTCTGTACGCACAAGGCAAGCCGATGTCATATCCAGGTTGCAGTGATTGTTATATATGTCTGAGAACTTGAGAGATAATGACTAGGCCTGGGAAAGAGAGACCAAGGTAATAGTTGTCCTGTGTCCTGGTAGATAAAAGAATCTTTATGGCTACTCGAGGGGTGTGGACTCAGCTGCAATCTCTCTGGCACCAGAGGCCAAAGCATATGATAAGGAAGATATGCTGTAGGGCCATGGGGCAAACACTTCTATATTGATGATGTGATGTATGTTTCACCCACATGATCCCATGAGTTCTGTACAGGTGTGCACACCCGTGGAGGAGGAAATAGAATAAACCTAAACTGCCCTCAATTGATCACATTAGGGAGACTGGGGCAACTGAGTAGCTTCCAGTGTCATCTTTGTCCAAAAGAATAAGCAAGTAAGAGTATACCTTTTTTTTTTCTTTCCAGAAAAGGGAAATGATGGTAGAGTCTCCCTTTAAAAAGAAAAATCTTGCCCAGCTGGCATTGACCTATGAACTAGGAGGTCACAGTTCGATTCCCAATCAGGGCACATGCCCAGGGTGCAGTCTCAGTCCCCAGTGTGGGGCGTGCAGGAGACAGCCAATCGATGATTCTCTCTCATCATTGATGTTTCTCCCTCTCTCTCCCTCTCCCTTCTTCTCCGAAATCAATAAAAACATATTTAAAAAATAAAAATCTTACGATGAAGCAGTGATTGCGGTGATGTGGAACCAAAGCCACGAAAATGTTCATTCTTAACCTGGTCCACGTGGCTCAGTTGGTTGGCGCATACCCCAAAAGGTAGCAGTTTGATTCCCAGTTAAGGGCACATACCCAGGTTTTGGGTTCGATACTAGATTGGGGCCTGTTTGGGAGGCAACCAATCCATCTCTCTCTCTCTCTCTCTCTCTCTCTCTCTCTCTCTCTCATGAAAAGTCCACTCTCCTTCACCTGGTACTTTTTCCATATGGGAATATTCCCCAAAGAAATATCCAAAGGGGGGAAATTTACGCAGATGTTCCTGGCACCTGTGGTTATAATAGTGAAAAAAATTGGAAGCAATCCAAGTGTCTAATAGGGAAGTGACTAAGCAAACAATGGGATTATTACATAGCTATTAAAAATGACAAGAGGTGAGGACTATGTCAACACAGAGAAGTATGTCTCTGCAGGAACGTTAAGTGGAAAAAAGAACACAGAGCAGTATTTAAACACTAGTGGTTAAGGATGTGTGTGTACATTATCAAAGGCCAGAGGCCAAGGAAAGAAAAGAAGGTAGCTGGAGTTCAATGTTCACCGGGTCTTTTTAAAATCTGCATAGTTCCATGAATTTATGACAATAATAGTTCAGATGTCATGCAATGTAGGTATCCTGGAAGACCCCTGCAGAATAAGAGCTCTAACTTACCTACCAGGCTGTACATTCCAAGAGATAATTTCATGCCAAATTCTCATCAAATTATGATGAAAACAGTGCCATTTCTTTAACAGAACTAAGTACCTTTCTTTAGTTTTATTCAACAAGCAATTCTGAGAGCTTAACGATGCGCTAGAGCAGTTACAGTCTCATGGAATTTACAAAAAACATGGGAGAAATCCTCAGACGGATAATGTGCTATTATCTTCATTTTTATTTATTTGAGTGCCTGTGGGGATCCGGATCTGTTACAAGGGAAAGTCTGGAAGATCTCTGGCCGTTGTGAACGAAACCTCACGAAGTGTCTTGATTTTATACTTTTGATGTTGTCTCCAAAAGGAATCCTGTGTGTAGTCACTGAGGTTATGCTGATAAAGATGAAAAGGAAAAGGTCATCATCATACTCTAGGCTTGTGTCCGATTACCATTGTAGTGCACTATGGATTCATATTTTACAAGTCCTGTGGTTATCTGGTGAGCAGCAAAATACTGACATTGCGAAATGTGTTATGTTGCAATTAAAAGATATATACACCACACGTTTTCATATCTTGTCTTAGAATTTATTTTTTTTATTCACCAAGAGCCTCAACAAATAGATGTGGCCCGGGCTTCTCTACATCGCTGGGAGGCCCTGGTCGTGATTTTCCCTTTAACATGTGGTCGTTTTAACGAGGGGCCCAAAATGAATCAACACCTAACTAACCAACTGCTCTCGACTAGCCACACTGTTTCGGCTGCGTGGAACCAGTGGTCAGAAAATTCTAGAGCAGTGAGTGGTTCACAACCCTGGCTGCAGGTGAGCATCCCCTGAACCTGCCAGGACACCACTCCAGATCTGCTGATTCACTCTCCACGGGTGGAGTTTGGAGATCCCTGCACTTAGCACGCTCCCTCCCTCTTCGCTTGCACTAGGGAAGCTGGAGAAGCACATGGGAAGTGAAACATCAGGGTACTCTCCTTTCTTGCCCACCGCCTCCCCACCCTTGATTAGACCTGGCTTACATTCATTCCATTCGGAGTGCCAGTGCCTATGGGGACACGTTTTTCCACCTCTTCAATCAAAAGCTCAGGCAGATACTGAAGGCATCTTGACTAAGGTTGTATTTACCCTTTGAGGAACTATCACCAGAATATTTGCATATGGACCAATGATTCAAAAAAGTCAAGTTCAAAAGGACCGTGGTTGTGAGTAGCAACAAACGGCGTTGTGTTGATAAAGACAAGGTACAGTCATAAAGGCGGCGTAGTTAACTGTGTTCCAGAAAGATAGGGCTGTTAAGACTTTCCAGATGAACCAGAGAGTTGAGACGATGATCATCTAAGGGAGAGACCAATTTGGCCTTCCTTATTTTAAGGTGCGAGTGTTAGAAGAAGGATAATACGTCTGGGGTCCTGTGGCTGGAGGCTGCCAGGCTGAGCTCCAACCAGCAGAAAGCACCCACAGATGCCGTACTCCCCTTTTCCTCCTGGATTATTCAGACAACTCTCCTCCGAGTCATGCTTCACTAACCTGGAGAGAGAATCCATTCATTTAACTATGGCATGGACGACAATTCCTACTTCAAATGAAAATCCAGGAAGCTGAGGCCCTGCTGCTGTTGAGAGTATATAATTAGCTCCTTGTGCAGCCTGACCCCATAGATTTTTTTTCTGACGCATTTGGCCTGCAGCGTGACCTTGCTGAGACCTCCAATATCTTCTCCGCAGCTGGAGATGCCCAAAACTGCACGCAGCACTTCCTTCGGGTGTGGCCTTGTGGTTGCTTTTTTTTTTTTAAGGCCTCATGCATATTGGATCACACTTTTCAACCACTCTCAGATTCACATAGCTTTTTAAAATGCAGGAGTGGACTCTAAGTGGCTATCTCAAACATAACAGTTCCTGCCCTCTCCACCCCCCCCTTTTTTAAAAAATGATTTTGGAATTATGGCCTCTCAAGAAACACTATAATTGGTCAGCTGGGATGCGTTTGATGTCCTCCCAGATCACGTCATTAGCTATTCTCAGGAGAGGAAAGGCAGCGTATACCCTCCTGGGAGAATGACACACTCGTTTCAAGTTGGGGAAGAGCCTGCTGTTCTTTTCCTGCGTTTGGGGGGAAAGCGAACACACAATGTTCACTTCCTAAATACGGGATGTGCTGTGAGGCTGGCAGGTCATTTTCCACCATGTCACATCCTTCTGGGTGAAGGCAGCAGGGGCCAGGACAGGAAAAGGCAATTCTCAGGGTGAGGCAAGGCTTTCCCAGGGCAGCCATTGGCTCTTGGGAACTATAAAGCATGCTCATCCAGAAACAGCCTCTGATTTCTCTTCCCGGAGGTAGCCAGAGGTGAACGGTAAGTGGGGAGCCTAGAGGGCCACTACCTGAAAATTTGCCATTGGACTTGTAATACTGGGCTTATATCCCCGGTCCGTTATATATTTTGAGAGACTTCTTCCCACTTTGCTGAGAGATGTCTTTACTTGGAAATGGAGGCATATAAGTAAAATTAAGACCTAGGAAGAGTCAGGAGACCAATATTCTAGACTGGGCTCTGTGAAGGACTGGCTGCATCTAGAATCTGTCTGTGTTTCGATTTCCTCATCTTTCAGATAAGAAAAACGATCTCTGCCCTGATTATCTCACAGGATCGGAACGCTCCATTTCTGTGTCTCATTTGCCACTTTAAAGAAGTTTCTGGTGATGATGAGTACAGGGGACACGAAGGGGGGAATTTTTGGCAACTAGCAAGGATGTGCTTTTACCCCATAGTCTACAGTTCTAGCTCTTTCAGTCAATTGGCTTCAATTCAATTTGGTGCAAGGTTTGCCCTCAGTGAATCCTTAAACAAAAAATTTGGGTTGGGTGACTATTTTATTCAACCATTACTCATTTAAACAAATAATTTTATTGATTTCAGGGAGGAAGGGAGAATGAGAGACATAGAAACATCAATAATGAGAGAGAATCATTGATCGCCTGCCTCCTGCACGCCCCACACGGAACTGAGCCTTCAATGGGCAGAATCTAACCGTGACCTCCTGGTTCACAGGTTGATGCTCAACCACACCAGCCGGGCCAACCGCTATTCATTTTTAAAAGGAAGCTTTCAGCCCTCACTGGTTTGGCTCACTGGATAGAGCGTCGGCCTGTGGACTGAAGGGTCCCAGGTTCTATTCCGGTCAAGGGCATGTACCTTGGTTGCAGGCACATTCCCAGTAGGGGCTGTGCAGGAGGCAGCTGATTGATGTTTCTCTCTCATCAATGTTTCTAACTCCCTATCCCCTCTCTCTTCCTCTCTATAAAAAACCAGTAAAATCTTTTTTAAAAAGGGGAAGCTTTCATAATAGAGATATAGTGGTATTAATTTAATTTAGTTTTAATTAAGCACCCACCAAAGAGTGAGACCTCATGAGCTCTACCTAGAATAAGCAGCAAAAACCACATTTTAGGACCTTGTTAGTTTGGCTCAGTGGGTAGAGCGTCTGCCTGCGGACTGAAGGGTCTCATGTTAGATTCTGGTAAAGGGCACCTGCCCAGGGTTGTGGCCTCGAGCCCCAGTGTGGGGTGTGCAGGAGGCAGCCGATCCATGATTCTCTCTCATCACTGATGTTTCTATCTCTCTCTCCCTCTCTGATATATATATATATGTCTCACCACATCTTAGGCTTAATTCTAAGATAAGAGCCTGGAAAAATAACAAGCAGGACCGTTGCTCCAGGCAACCATCTAACTTAGAAAGATTAGTTTCTTTCACTTGACAGATGTGATTTTTGAGTTTTCGGTGACTTGTTTCTTGAGAGAGAGAGAGAGAGGACTGTATGACAGCTCTTAGGATCCAAGTCTTCATGTAACGAAAGGGCTCTGTAAGCAGGTACAGCCTCCCCTGGTGAAGTATTACCTTCCCTGCGGAGCAGAGGCCCGGGACTGAGGGCTGCAGGCTCCTCTCCTCCCGGCACTGACATCTTACAGAGCAAATACTCGGCGAAGGCCCTTCTCCGCGTCCCCGGGGAGGGAAGGCGGAGGACAGCGCTAGTCCTGGTTGCAAACGCGGCGGGTTCGGATCCTGAGACCTTGGGCGACCCGTCCCAGGTCCCAGGGCGGGCCCGTGGGAACCGGACGCTCGGCGCGCTGCCGAGTGGCCCCTTGGCCCCGGCGTGGCGGGAGCCGCGAGGTTGAACTTGCGCCGACCGCCCCCTAGCGAGCGGAGGCCGCGGCCGGTCTCGCAGGCTCCGGCCTAACGCGTGTGTGTGTCCCCGCAGGGCATGGAGCTGCAGGGCGCCGAGGCGCTGCGGCGCTTCCAGGGGCTGCTGCTCGACCGCCGCGGCCGGCTGCACGGCCAGCTGCTGCGCCTGCGCGACGCGGCCCGGCGCCTCCAGCGCCTGCGCAGACGCTCCCAGGCGGCCCGCGTGGCCGGCAGCTCGCTGAGCGCCGCGGGCGCCGTCGCGGCGCTCGTGGGGCTGTCGCTCAGCCCGGTCACGCTGGGGGCCTCGCTGCTGGCGTCGGCCGTGGGGCTGGGCGTGGCCACCGCCGGAGGGGCCGTCACCGTCGCGTCCGACCTGTCGCTGATGGTCTGCAGCTCCCGGGAGGTGCGCCGGGTGCAGGAGATCGCGGCCGCCTGCCAGGACCAGATGCGCGAGCTGCTGGGCTGCCTCGACTTCTTCTGCCGCTGGCAGGGCCGCGGGGACCGCCAGCTGCTGCGGAGCGGCAGGAGCGCCGCCGTGGCGCTGTACGACTCCGTCTACTTCATCGTCCTGGTCGGCTCGCGCGGCCTGCTCCTCCCCAGGCGGGCCGAGGGGGCCACCGGGGTCAGCCAGGCCGTGCTCAAGGCCAAGATCCAGAAGCTGGCGGAGAGCCTGGAGGCCTGCACGGGGGCGCTGGACGAGCTCAGCGAGCAGCTGGAGGCCCGAGCCCAGCTCCGCACCAAGGCCCGCCGCGCCCACGACCTCCGGGTCTCCGCTGGCCCGCCCTCGGCGCTGCTTTTCGGAGAACATCCTTTCTCCTAGGGACCGAGGCCAGAGCCCAGCCCCGTGGGATGCTCCGGATTTGCAGCTCCCCCGGGAAGCCCCCAGCTGCGTGAGGAGCTGAGTGCAAAGGCTGGGAAGAAACTGTGCTGGAGGTGAAGGGTCCTCGCGGCCCTTCTTTTCCCATCACCGCGACCTTCGGCGGAGGACTGGCTTTATTGCCTCATCCGAGCGGACTGTGGGACCTGAAAACTGTTTTTTCCTCCATCGGAACCGTCCAGCCTTCACATGACCGGGCACTCGGGTTCTAAGTTGTTGGGTGGTCCCCGCCCTCCCCCCCTCTGCCCAGGTGGTTTGAGCTGAGGCTGGAGAGGGTGCAGACGTGGCCATCCTGTGGGTCCTCTCTAAGCTCTGCTTGGCTTGGAGGTCCTCAGATGGCCTGGGTGGGGAGACACAAGCTTTACAGCCTGTCTTCCAGAGTTTCTGAATACAAAGACCTCCAGAATCCAGAGCAAAGTGGCCCCCTCTGAGCAGCGGAGGAGGGTTCAGGATCGAAGAGAGGCCCCTCCCTCTGACATGCCACCCCCCACCCTCCCTTCCCCTCTGATCATACCCACTCACAGATCCAGCCCGTGGACCGTCCTTGGCGGCTTCATATTCGGGCTCTGAGAGGGGGAACCAACCCCTCTCCAAGTGTTGTCCCTTGCAGGACGAGGCTGAGGCCATGGGAGATGAAGTGACTTACAGCTTCAGCTACTGACTTCCTAGTGTACAGACGAGAGCACTGGCTCTGAGTTAGACAGTCCTGGGTTTCTTACCTGCCCTGTCACTACTGTGTGATCGTGGCCACTTAGTGCCCCTGAGACTTGGCTTCCTGGTCCGTCAAAGAGAGACGCCAAACCCTTACTCTGCTGTGAGTCCTGTGTGAGATATAAAGTGCCTAGCACAGTGTCCGGCTCATTCAGGGTAGCCGCTGGACTGGCAGTATCAGCATCACCGGGGAACTCGTTAGGCAAATTCTCGGACTCAACCGCTGACTTACGGAATCAGAGACTCTGGCGGTGCGTTTAAACAAGCCCTCGGGGTGGTGCTGATGCCTGCTGAGGTTTGAAGGCCACTGCAACCGATGTTCGTGTCTGATCCCCTCCGTGAGCTTTCACACAATCTCAGGGCCTCCCTAGGAGCTCCATGGTCTTCAGGCTGAAGGCCAAGGACAGGCTGTGTCCCAGAAGCAAAAGAATGCGTGTGCATTGATCCAGGCATCTCGGGGCACCTTGCTGTCACGTTAGCTAAGGGATGTAACACAATAAGCCCTGTAGAGGGCAGTGTTGCCCACTCATTGTAGCAACTGGTACAGAAAGGAATGTGAATTTATTGGAAATCGATCTTTATTATCTTCTCTGAAAACTGCTAGACCATGTATTTTTTAATTTATTTTTAGTTTTTTTTAATTTATTTACTTTTTATTATTTGCATTTAATTTTATTTAATCCTCACATTTAGGAATTAACAGGAATAGCAAGTGATTGAATGGGGGACGACGGAGGCTCTTTTCAGGAGATGAGGTTAGTTGGACTTTCTGAGGCCGGTCGTGAGTTCTCCTGGAGTAGGTCTCTCTTCCCACGTGCAGTGAATGTGGGAAGTTCTGAAGAGACAGACCCAGAGCCGAGTTTAAGCTTATGAATGGAGGCTTGACTTGCAGGATGTGGAAATGAGGCAGGCATGTTTAACCCGAAGGGACTTTGCCGACAGATAACACTTGACCTGAAAGGAGACTCTGCTTAGCCCTGGTCTCTGAACTGCTTTTCAGGAGGAAATAAAACAATTAAAGACACGTGAAGGAAGCACTTAGCCCTTGGGAGCCTGACGTCCCGTAACATTGTCTTAAGGGTTGTTAACAAAATAGCTCGTGTTGTGGTGGTCACATTTTCACATTGGGAGCTGGAGAAAGTCTGTAAGCTGTCTCTAAGGAAGAAAGTATCACTTCACTTTCCATTCCTACAACTGTAATGTTGAAAAATATGTTGAAAAGTCTTGGAGGCTACATACACAAAATCCTGGCTGTATTCGTTAATGACTTAGCAGGCCTCAAACTGGTTCCGTTTTCTCCCAGGCTCCCCAGGGATGGCCGTGTCTGAGGAAGTACAGTGTCAGTGCTGGGGCGAGGTGGCTGGTGGTTCTAAAATTTAATTTTTCCTATAAATTCCAATCGATGTGTATTCTGGATTTGTTTTCAAGTTGGTACTGGTTTCTTTTTAAACGGGTGTCATTTCCTAGACTACCCTGCCCAGGCGCTAGCATTTTAGGTCACCAGAATGTACTTCATGTTGTCATTTTGTGCTATGTCATAAAGGTACAACCACTCCCTAGCTCCATCTTTTATCGATGCTCAAGTTTGAATTATATTCTTCCAATGCCTGAGCTGTTCCCTAGAAATATATAGAGGCACTTTTGGCAGCAGCAGCAAACATGTCCTATCCTTAGGGTATTTTGACTATATCAAAGTCCTAGGCTCTTGAAGTATCATTTCAGTGGCCCACTTTACATCTAAGGAAGGGTGTCTACTTTGGAACAACACTTTGAATAATAATTACTCAAATGCATTTGAATTATAAAATGCTTAGCTATTTTAATAGGAATTTATTGATAACGAAAGACTATCCATCCTCTACATGCCTGTTATAAGGACGGGAGCCTCTGTCAGGATTCAGTCAAGTTCAGTTCAATGGATCCTAGAGACAAATATTTATTTCTTTTGTGGGAATGTGAATAAGGCTTCTCCTTATGGCCTACATTCTACAAACAAACAGATTGAAGTGGTATGTTGCAACGAGAAGGAGGGAAAGCACACTCCAGAAAAATGTTCCGAGTTTGAAAAATAAATATGTTTGTACTAAAGGCTTCAGTGCGTCTGGTAGTTTCTGTGGTTTACCATCATTTGAATGGTTCTCTTTCACAATAAAGGGGATTCAACAAAACTACATTCTGCTCTATTGAAAAACAATCCTTAGCAAACATACTGATCCTAATTGCTTTGATTCTTAAGGCCTCTGTCATTCCCAATACGGCAAATGTCAAAGTCAGAAGTGTGTACTGGGAGGGAAAAAAAAGAGAGACAGTGGTGTAGAAGCCACTTTAAATCAGATGTGTCAAACAATCAGTCCACGTGATATAGCTCTCATTCAATGCCTTGGTGTGAGAAGAAAGAGGGAATTGAGACACGGAGATAAAGACACTACAGAGATAAAGGGGGGTTCAGTTAAATGCAGCAATGTTTGAATTCCGTGTTTGTGTTTTTTCCACTGTAGCAAAATTAGTTCTTTCCCCAATTGGACTAAACTGTCCATTCCTCAGATGTTTTGATCTCTGTAATTAATCACCTAATCTCATGTTTGCCTGTATACGAATTAATAACTGAAAAAGGCCAGATATTTAATCACTTTCATTTAGAATATTCAGTATCAAACCGTGTAAATCAATTTTTAAAAAGCAGTTCACTCACGTGCAGGAATATTCTTATTACTTAGAAACCAGACTTTCAGCAGTTTTTACAAGGAGACAACATTTTCCCACAGATTTCCAGAGAACCTCACCTTGCAAGTCTCCGATCTTGACTGTGCAAGGGAAATGTAATAATTTTTAGCCAAAAACTGGCGGATCCCAAAATACTTAGATTCTGTTAGAAATGAAGGTGGACATAGGATAGGGGGTCCAATCAGAGAGCCTGCAGTGGTTGCTAGAGTCAGTACAGAGTTCCTGCTGTGGAGGTGGTCTCCCTATCTGAGTGCCAGCCAGCCCGAGTCTCCCCACCTTGGAAACAAGCCTGGGTCCAGATGTTGTACTCTTAGTGGGTGTGCAACCAAAAGAAAAGAAAAGAAAAAGGCTGTGTTGGCAAGACCCTGACTGTTTGCAAAGCCAGCCACACGCTAGGATCCTGTTTTTGCTGTAGCAATGTGTTCCTGTCTTAACAAGTGTCCATTTAGTTAATTGCAATAAATCTCTCCTTGTTGAGTTGACAGAAGGTGGGGATATTAACTTTTTGCTCCAGGCAAACCCTGGGGAATTCTGCTGTGGTCCGGAATAAGACAGAGTGATGTCAGATCTTAGATTTTACCGTTTCTTTCCTGTCTCTTTACAGTTTTTGCTACATTCTTTAGGTTCTATATGGTAGGCCTTGGCAACTTCAGGCTCATCAGCATACCAAATCTAGCATGAGAGAGAAGCACACTGAACTGATAGTTCAAACAGAAGTCCCAGAATGAGGTCTTGCTGACCTTGATTAGCCTTGCTAGGACCTTGTGCACACTGTTGAATCAATCGCTGTAATAGAGAGGGTGGGAGACATGCACCAGCTGGCATATTCTAGGTCATGTGCTCCACCCGGGATCCCAGGAGGGATGAGGGATCTGAAGTAGTGGGCTGGTTTGACAGTTGTCCTACCTGTATGTCACACTCTTTCCTAGGGTGATGTCTTCCAAGGGCATCATTTGAGAGCCTGGGGTGTTTTGTTGGCCTGCTTCCTTCTTGGCGGATGTTGGACTCACCAGACCTTGCTCCTTCAGATGACCACTTGTTCCAAGGGATGGCACACGCACTTTCTGAGCAGCACTTTAAAACATACAGAGAAGTGGAAAATTGGGTCTCTGAATGATTTGCCTCAAAACAAGAAAAGTTCTATTGGGACGGTATCCACAAATCACCTGAAAGATGGAGGAAATGTGTAGCTAAGCAGTGGACATTACTTTGAATGAAGTACTTTTGATGTTTCTCTTAAAATTATCGTGTTTTCTTTGGATTACAAAATCCACATTATTAACCAGTAACGTCCAATCCGCACTATTAACCAGTTACTGGCCAATCTGCATTATTAACCAGTTAATAATCCACAATTGGAAAGAATCTGTGATCGCTTACTTATTTTTTAAAATATATTTTAATTTTATTTTTTAAGGATTTGTATTTTTTTCTTTATTAAAGTATTACATATGTGTCCTTATCCGCCCATTGCCCCCCCTCACCCCCCCTCATGCCCTCACCCCCTTGTTGTCTGTGTCCATTGGTTATGCTTATATAGCATGCATACAAGTCCTTTGGTTGATCTCTCCCCTTATTCCTACCCTCCCCCACCTTCCCTCTGAGGTTTGACAGTCTGATGGATGCTTCTCTGTCTCTGGATCTGTTTTTGTTCATCAGTTTATGTTGTTCATTATATTCCACAAATGAATGAGAGATCATGTGATATTTATCTTTCTCTCACTGGCTTATTTCGATTTGCATACTGCTCTGTGATTACTTACTTATTTTAAAATATATTTTTATTGATTTCAGAGAAGAAGGGAGAGGGAGAGAGAGATAGAAACAAATATGATGAGAGAGAATCATTGATCCCTGCCTTCTGCACACCCCCTACTGGGGATGGAGCCTGCAACCCCTGGCATGTGCCCTTGATCGGAATCGAACCCAGGACCCTTCGGTTTGCAGGCTGACGCTCTATCCACCGAGCCAAACCAGCTAGGGCTGTGATCACTTATTTATTATCTGTCTTCTCCACGAGGGTAGAGGACGCTGCCCTTGTCACTAAGCATACAACACAGCCCTAGCATATGGTAGGCACTCAACAAATGTTTTAATAAATAAATGAAACAATAATTATAATAAATAGTACTGTGATATCAACCTGTTTGAAACTCTATGGTTAGAGAAGTAAGGAGCATAATGGGTGGGGATCTGAAGGGCATATTGGAGGCCCTGGTCCCGACGGGCCCCTTCTGAGTCCACGCTCACCTCCATTCCTAACTCTCACTAGGCTTCCTCCGGTCCGTGGTGCAAAACCCGGCACGGCCGCAGGGGGGCGCCCAGAGCACGCAGTCGCGGGAACTAGAACTACATTAACCAGCATCCCGCGCGCCACCGCCCCACTTCCGGAGCCGCCGGACAGCATGGCGGCGCCGGAGGACGCCGGTTCCCCCGCAGAAGCGCCGCAGCCGGCCGTGGAGGAGGAGGAGACGAAAACATTTAAAGACCTGGTGAGGGTGGTTCTCTCTGGACTGCAGGCGCCGGGCGCAGCAGAGGCCTGTGGCCTCAGGTCCCGGCTGGTGAACACAAGCAGCGGGGCCTAGCTTAGGGCCCCCCACCTCGCGTTTCCGAAGCTCGGGTTCCGGACGCACTCCCCGAGCCCCCGAGTTTGGTCGTCGGGGCGGGGGCGGCGCCGGCCGGGCTGTGAGAGCCCCGTTGGCACTTATCTCCGTGTGGGTGTGGGCCGTGTGGGCTTCGGAGTCAGACTCGCCAGGCCGGGTTGTGAGGCCTCGGTGCCTCCCTTTCACGTCTGTGAGTTGGGGAAGAACCTCCTAGCATCACGAGGGTCAGATGGAATAACACGTGCCGAGAACCTGGCTTTGTCCCTGGTGCGCAGTAGCGCGTAGGGAGCGGGCCGAGCGGACGCCGGGACGCGCGGACGCACGCGGGTGCCCTTGGAACCGAAGGCCGCGGGGTGCGCGCAGGTGCCGGCGGCCCGACGGCCACTTAACGGGGAGGGGAGCGCGTGCTGCTCTTGGCCGACGCGTGTGCGTGCTTTGGTTTCACTCCAGGGCGTGACCGACGTGCTGTGTGAAGCTTGCGACCAGCTGGGATGGACGAAGCCCACCAAGATCCAGGTGGAAGCGATTCCTCTGGCCTTGCGGGGTAGGTCGGCGGCGTTGACACGCGGCCTGGCACAGGCGCATAGGAACCGACCTGAGTGTCGGAGAACTGCGCCTTGGCGCTCCAGGTGCCGTCAGAGTACGCTCGCTGACGACATTCCATTAGCTTCTGTAAAGGTTCTCCAGTTTTACTTAACATTTTTTTTCTTATAATATGATTTGTGGATCACTTATTCTGTGAAACTTCGTATTGTCACCTGTAATGTTTTCTGTTAAGGAGGGGGGGGAGAGAAACATTGAGAAACATTGACGGGGATGGAACCTCCAGCGTGGGTACCAGTATGTGCCCTGACGGGATTTGAACCCACAGCCCTTTGGCGCCCGGGATGACAGTCCAGCCGCCTGAGCCACCCTGGCCGGGGCTGAGCTTTCTTTGCATAAGGAGCTTTCGTGTCTGACGCAAGGAAGCACTGGATTGAAATGTACTCACGCGAGACTTGTTAGAAATCACGACTCGCTTTTCCGCCTTTTGGCTAAGATCAGGTGCAGTATCTGTTCTTATCAGTTTAATATCTGATACCTCCTCTCTCCGAGGACCTTATGTTAAATGTGTTTTTGGAATAGGGAGATGGAATCGGAGCTTGCTCCTTCCACTCCACGCACCGACCCGGTATTGCAGTACCTCCCGGAAAGGTGCACCACCACCACAACAACAACAAAAAGAAATCATGAATAACAAGTGCAGATTTACACAAGGGTCCCTGGAACCTTTGTTAGTATCTGGAGGTGTTGAGAGTTCTTGCTGTGAGACATGCTTATCGGAGTTGCAGGAGAGCGGCTGGTGACTAGTGGGCCTGGAGCTAACTGCGTGAACTTTAATAAGAGGAGAAGTGAAATCCTGTTCCTGCATTCCCAAAACTCAGCTTTATAGGACGAGGGTGGGTGGTAAAAGTCACCCAGAAGTGTCAACTGAAATTCATTAAGATCCTCAGAGAAAGTGTGGTACATTACCATAGGAGAAGGGTGACATTCTTGGGGTTTCTTATCCTTTGAGAATCAAATAAAAATTAAAGAGTTTCTCCCGAGAAAAAACACATAAATATGTGCACACATAAAATATATCCTTTGCTCTGACTTCATTCCTCTCCCACAAGTCCCGGGTTAAGAATGGACTAGCTCTAGAGAGAGAATAGTGCTTTGAACTGTATTTCTAACCCCCACTTTTCTTCTGAGCCCCCTGGGGCAAGTATGCCCAGCTGGATTTCAGATATTTCGCTCTGAGCTTATTGTGGGAACCTCTGGTTCCCTATGTGCAAACCAGAGTCATTGTTTTCCTCACCGGAACTAATTTTTCTGTAGTCCCTATCTCAGTTTACCACCTTTGAGTTTCCCACGCTAGAAACCTGAGTGTCAAATACATTTCCTTCTGGAACTTTCTAAATTCCACTGGTTTCCACAATTTCACTGGTTTCCATTCTCAGTGCCTTGTAACTCCCCTGCTATCCTAATTGAGCTCTCATTTTCCTGTGTGTTCCTCGGTCTGGGAGTTTGGGTCACTTTAGATTGTGAAGAACAGTCATGTTCAGGTTACTTGAGGGGTTAATGTCTAGGTAAGGAAACCTCAGCATCACGCAGTCAGGAACAGTGGGAACAACTGGAGGTCATTCATTTCTCAATAGGAAGCCATTCCGTTGGGCACTGTTCTGGTGGTTTGGCTTGGGAGGTGTTTTCCAAATCTTGTCTGTATTGGCTTACGGAATTACTTGTGACATTCTTCCCTCAGGAGAAGGCACATGGACTGTTAGCTCCTTGGCTCCTCCGTGGCGGTCAGGCAGGCCTAGTGAATCACATTGGTCATGATAGTCCCTGCTTCACATCCTTCAGGCCATCTCACCTATCGGACGATAGCAATACTCTTCAGCAGGGCTTAGGAGTTCCCTTTCTAGCCTCATTCTTCTCCCCTTTCCCCTTAAGATGTCTGCTCCAGCACATTGCACAGCTCACTCTCCCTACTATGTTTTTTAAAGCTTTCAGCCTCTCGTCATCCTCCTATGGGAATGCCCTTCCTTTTCTTCTGTGCTTGCTTCCAGATTTAATTTAGTCCCCACCTCGTTGAGCTTTTCCTGACTCTGGGGCGGTAAGTTACTCCGCACTTGTGTTCTCACTGTGTCTTGCCCGGGCTTATATTAAAGCCCTTACCACACTTTACTGTATTTGTGTATTTCGTCCCTGGATTTTGAGCTTATCTAGAGCAGAGACCATGTCTTCTGTCTATTCAACCTTCTTCTGCCCCCAGTTCCTCAAATATTTATTCAGTGTTTACTTTGTGCCAGCATTGTGTCATTGTAGAGAATGTGGGAAAATGCAGGGAAAATCTTGCTGTGAGATGTTTTCTTTTTTTTCCACCCCCTAGGTCGTGATATCATTGGGCTGGCGGAAACCGGCTCTGGAAAAACAGGGGCCTTCGCTTTGCCCATTCTGAATGCGCTGCTGGAGACGCCCCAGCGTTTGTTTGCTTTAGTTCTCACCCCCACACGAGAGCTGGCCTTTCAGATTTCAGAGCAGTTTGAAGCCCTGGGGTCTTCTATTGGAGTACAGACTGGTAAGTTCTGAGAGGAAAGGAGGCTTAGGGCTCCTTCCCTAGTTGAGAATGAGTGTGAAAGGAGAATGGAAGGAAGTATAATTATAATTAGCATATGCTTATTGACCAGAAAGCTGACTTGGTATTTTAGCTATGGGGAAAGTTGTAAACTTAAGTAGAAATCTAGCATTGGCTTTAAAAGGTGATCAGTGAACTATGGAAAAAATTAAGGGTCTCTTTCCTGTTTCTTTTTTCCCCCTGTAGCCGTGATTGTAGGTGGAATTGATTCAATGTCCCAGTCTCTAGCCCTGGCAAAAAAACCACATGTAGTAATAGGTGAGTAGTTGCCAAAGGTAAAAGATACTGGCCGTGATGGATTGGAGAAAATCTACCAGTGTTGGGAGTTACTTGCTTGTGTGGCGATGTTAACAGCGAATGTGGACCTCAGTTTTTGAGTTTGGCTAGGAAAGAATTCAGACCCAAGAACTAGCTCAGGAGGCAGTTTATTTAGCAAGCAAAGCAAAAGTGCGTTCGACAGGAAGAGTTGAATGGGCTGCTCAGAGAGCTGCCCCGGGTATCGTCAGAGGCTCCTTTTTAAAAATGTATTTATTGACTTCAGAGAGGAAGGGAGAGGGAGAGATAGAGACATCAAAGATAAGAATCATCGATTGGCCGCCTCCCGCACATCCTCAACCTGGGCATGTGCCCTGACCAGAATCGAACCAGAAATCGAACATGACCTCCTGGTTCATAGGTCGATGCTCAACCACTGAGCCACACTGGCTGGGCTTAGCTCCTTCTTTAAGCTGACCTATCAGGGCCTTTGCTGTTCTCGTCTCCTGTTCTTGTATGGGAGTCATAGGAGGCTATTCTCTAGCCCCTTGTTCTCCTCTAAGGGGGTCTAAATCAATGACATGCTGGGGGAGGAAAGGTCACCCTGGGCAAAGTGCCAGCCTATAATAGTTGGCTCTTTAGTTTTTCCCCTTGCTAGGCACCTGGAACTTTCGTATTGTTCCATATGTTGCTGCTGTGTGCCTAACTGCTTACTCTAACAGAAAGACTTTGAAGAACAGATTTTTGTAAACCTATTTAATTTTTAATTTCTGAAATTGAGGGGGTGGTGGTGGAGGAGGGGCTTAGTAACTTCCTTTTTGTCCTTGTTCTTAAACATTGCTCTTTCTTCTCAACCTTTCTTTGGTAGCAACTCCTGGTCGACTGATTGACCATTTGGAAAATACAAAAGGTTTCAACTTGAGAGCTCTCAAATACTTGGTCATGGATGAAGCAGACCGAATACTGAATATGGATTTTGAGACAGAGGTGAGCTCCCAGTTTCGTTCCTCCTCTTAGAGCATCTCAAGTGCCCTGTTTCAAAATTGGATTCATTGTACACCTGCTGTATGGGGAGTGCTGCATCGTTGTCAGCTAATTTAAACATCTGCTGCCTTTTTCATTCGTGGTGCTCTTCCCATTGTTAGTGCCTCCGTATCCTCTTTAGAATATAGTTGATTCTGATTTCAGAGATGAGGAACATCAAAACCAGATTTTCTTTTTCCATTTCATCTGATATAGACCTTTTCCCGTACATTTTGCAATATCTGTGCTTTTTTTATTTTGATGACTTACTCATCATACCTTATTTATTTAATACCTATTCTTGACTTTTCTTTTAGATTAGTTCTAATGTACTAATTTAAATTGCTCTTTTTCACTGAATCACATTATTTTTTATAGCATTTCGTATGGTATCAAATAGTAAATATTTTGTAAATTTTTGCTGGATTGAATTTAATTTTTGAGCTCCCAAATCCCCACAGTGTTGTATTTAGTTTGTTACTCTGTCTCCTTCACAAAGAATATTTGTAGATGTCTAGTCTAAATACTGTATTGAACCCTAGCCAGTTTGGCTCAGTGGATACAGTGTTGGCCTGTGGACTGAAGGGTCCTGGTTCGACTCTGGCCAAGGGCACATGCCACAGTTGTGGGCTCAATCCCCAGTGGGGGGCGTGCAGGAGGCAGCTGATCGATGATTCTCTCTCATCATTGATGTTTCTATCTCTCTATCCCTCTCCTCCTCCTCTGAAACCAATAAAGAATATATTTTAAAAAATATTGTATTGATACCCTTTCCTCTTTGTGCCTTAGGTTGACAAGATTCTCAAAGTGATTCCCCGAGATCGGAAAACATTTCTCTTCTCTGCTACCATGACCAAGAAGGTGAAATTTTCTAGGGCTTCTTATTTCTTCTTTATAAGAATTGATTAATGCAAACAACAATAACAATAGTAAAACTATTTGCTTCTTTAGGTACAAAAACTTCAGCGAGCAGCACTGAAGGATCCTGTGAAATGCGCTGTTTCTTCTAAATACCAGACGGTTGAGAAATTGCAGCAATACTATGTTTTTATTCCCTCTAAATTCAAGGTGAAATGTTCCCTCTCCTTCCTCTCCAACGCATCTGAAAATGAGCCAACTCTCGACTAGCTAAGAGCTGTGCTACAGATTGGAGTTCTTTCTGTTCGCTTTAGAGCGCAGGCTGTGGTTCTGTTTATCGCTGATAAAGTCGAACATTCCATGAATTCACAACATACTACGTAAACCGCAGCAACGAAATTATGATACAATTCCTTCCCAACCCCATCCTTGAGGTCGTTTTTCTTTTGTGTGCTTATTATGTGGCTTTTTTTGTAGTCAAGGTACCCTGTGTTGTGCCTTGATGTGAGGACTTTTTCTGGTTGCTGAGTACAGATCTCCTTGTGCTTGGCTCAGACTGTATGAAATTCAGAGTTCACAGAGATGATTTTTCTGGTTAAGGAGTGCAAAACTGACCTGACTGGTGTGGCTCAGTGGTTGAATATTGACCTATGAACCAGGAGGTCATGGTTTGATTTCCAGTCTGGGCATGTGCCCAAGTTGAGGGCTTGAGCCTCAGTAGGGGACGTGCAGGAGGCAGCAGGTCGATGGTTCTCTCTCATCACTGATATTTCTCTCTGTCTCTCCCTCGCCCTTCTCGGAAATCATTAAAAATATATATTTTAGCCCTAACCAGTTTGGCTTAGTGGATAGAGTGTCCCTCTGTGGACTGAAGAGTCCCAGGTTCGATTCTGGTCGGGGTACATGCCTGGGCTCGGTCCAACATGCAGGAGGCAGCCAATCAATGATTTCTTCCCATTATTGATGTTTCTATTTCTCTCTTCTCCCTTTCTCTCTGAAATCAATAAGAATATACTTAAAAATTTATTTATTTATTTATCTATCTATCTATCTATTTATTTATTTATTTTAGCCCTAGCCAGTTTGATTCAGTGGATAGAGTGTCGGCCTGAGGGACCCAAGGGTCCGAGGTTCAGTTCTAGTCAATGGCATATACCTTGGTTGCAGGCTCCATCCCGGCCCTGATCAGGGTGCATGTTGGAGGCAACCAATTGATATGTCTCTCTCACATCAATGTTTCTCCCTCTGTCTCTCCCCCTCCTTTCCACTCCTGAAAAATCAATGGAAAAATATCCTCAGGTTAGGGTTAACAGAAAATGAAATAAAGAGTGCAAAGCTGGCAGCTAGGGGTTTGTATAATTGAGAAACGAGTATAAGTTTAGTCTTTTATGGAATTTATATGCCCAGGACCCCAACCTTTTCTTCCAGGTTCAATTACATGTATTGTCTTGTTTGTGATTTAGGATACCTACCTGGTTTATATTCTAAATGAATTGGCTGGAAACTCCTTTATGATATTCTGCAGCACCTGTAACAATACGCAGAGAACAGCTTTGCTACTCCGAAATCTTGGATTCACTGCCATCCCCCTCCACGGACAGATGAGTCAGGTAAGATTCCTAGGTGTCATTGGAGGTGAACCGGTGGCCTGAGAAAGATGAACCATGTAGCAATAGATTTGTGCAGGGCCAACACATGGCATTAATGCATCTTCCCGGCATTGATTTTTATGCACTTGGAGTGCTGCTCTGGATGCTTACTTCCTCCCTTCAGGGTAAGCAAGAGGTTCCAGTTAATTCCATAGGTAGTTTCCAATACGGGAGTTATTGAGTTGATTTATTCAGCCCTAGTGGTAATAGTGAGTCTCTGATCCCTAAGAATTTTTAATAAGTTTTTTCCCAATTTTTCTATTATGTTAAACAATTCTTATGTCATGCTAGTATTTTCTAGCCTTAATCTTAAATATTTTTTTGTTGCTTTCATGTTTCTTTTTGACCCGTGAAGTCCAATCTAGACTTGGGGGGAAGTACCCTTTCAAAAATTTATCTCTTGTGCTTAATATAATATGTCTAGTTGGTATGTCTTAGAATCCAAGAGTCCTTAAATTATTTTCCTGTCTTTTTTTTTCATCATTTCAGAGCAAGCGCCTAGGATCCCTTAATAAGTTTAAGGCAAAGGCTCGTTCCATTCTTCTAGCAACTGATGTTGCAAGCCGAGGTTTGGACATACCTCATGTGGATGTAGTTGTCAACTTTGACATTCCTACCCATTCCAAGGTGAGTCCTTTTCTGGCCTGACTTTCTAGTCCCAAAGTGAAATTGAGGTGTAATTCACATGTAACATTATATTCGTTTCTGGTATATAGGGTAAAAGTTCCATATTTGTATATATTATAAGTGATCATTACAATAAGCCAAGTTAACATCCATCACCACATACAATAATCAGTTTTCTTTTCTTGTGATGAGAACTTTTAAGATTTATTCTCTTAGCAACTTTCAAATATGCATTACAGTATTATAGGCTGTAATGTTACATTCCCATGACTTTTATTTCATAGCTGGAAATTTATACCTTTTGACACTACCTCTCCTCCCATCTCCTTACCATTTCACTCCCCTGACCCCATCTCAACTTCTGGCAACACCACATGTGTTCTCTGTGTCTATGAGCTCAGTTTTTTGTTTCTGTTTTAGATTTCACATATAGGTTAGGATCATAGAGTATTTGTTTTTCTCTGAATTATTTCACTTAGCATAATGTCCTCAGGATTTATCCATGTTATCACAAATGGTAAGATTTAATTCATGTTTTTTTATGGCTGAATAATATTCCATTGTATTAGAGTGTATTTTAAAATTATTTTTTATTGATTTCAGAGAGGAAGGGAATGGGAGAGAGAGAGAAAAACATCAGTGATGAAGGAGAATCATCCATCGGCTGCCTCCTGCACACCTCACACTGGGGATCGAGTCTGCAACCTGGGCATGTGCCGTGAATTGAACCGTGACCCCCTGGTGCATAGGTTGATGCTCAATCACTGAGCCACAGCTGGGCCAGAGTATCTTTCTTAATGAAATGTTTACTGTATTTTCTTTTTCTTTTTTTTTTTGATACATGATTAATTAAGTATCAAAAACTAGGAAAGCTCCTGATTTATTTATTCTTACCATTTTGCATGTGCCTGCAGATATCCTATCTAAAAGAGAGGTAATATGCAAATTGACCATCACTCCAACACTCAAGAGGCCGCCTCCATGTGGTCAAAGATGGCCGGCAGGAGAGGGCAGTTGAGGGGGGAACAGTTGGGGAGGACTAGGCCTGTAGGGAAAGGCTTGGGGGAGATCAGGCCTGCAGGGGAGGGAGGGCAGCTGGGGTCAACCAGGCCTGCAGGGAGGACAGTTAGGGGTGACCAGGCCTGCAGGTGAGCAGTTAGGCTTCAATCAGGCTGGTAGGGGAGTGGTTAAGGGAGTGATCAGGCTGGCAGGCAGAAGCGGTTAGGGGCAAGCAATTGAGAGCCAGAAGTCTGGATTGTGAGAGGGATGTCCAGCTGCCCTCTAAGGGTACCAGACTGGAGAGGGTGCAGGCTGGGCTGAGGGACCTCCCTGCCCCTGTGCACGAATTTTGTGCACCAGGCCTCTAATACTGTTAATAAAGGTGAATGAAGGTAGCCAGAGAGAAGTGTTAAATAATAATCACAGTCAGAGGTGCAGATGCAGTGTGCTGATCTTTGTCAGTCTCATTTCTTTAGAAGTGACAGCTTGTGGTCCTTAGTTAAGGTGACCAGATTTTAACATTGGTAAAGCGGGACACCATTGACCACTTGGTCGCCGAAAACCGTATATTCCCTTCCTGTTCTCCCGCCGTTCCCCAGCTTGTTGTGCATTCTTTCCAAAAATCGGGACTTTTTTAAACACCGTGGGATGCAGGACAAATTGTTAAAAATCGGGACTGTCCCGCCAAAAGCGGGACGTCTGGTCACCCTATCCTTAGTGTATCTTGGGCTTCTCAATCTGGACACTATTAACATTTCGGGCCAGTGAATTCTTTGTTGTGGGGACTGTCCTTTGTAGTGTAGGATGCTTAGCATTCCTGGCCTTTACCCATAGGTGACACTATGACACAGATATGTTTTCAGATTTTTCCAAATATTCCCTAGGGAGTACAAAATCCCCCGTGGTTGTGAACAACCGGTATCTCTTAGCTATATATTTAACTGCTGTAGACAAGGTGCTTCTCATTTGAGTTTCACAATCACTGTGAATTTGAGCATGTCTTCTATCCCTGTTTTATAGGTAAGAAGTCAAGATTCAGACAGGTTATGTGATTTACAGACAGTTACGTAGCTGGTAGGTGGTAAAACCAGAGCTGTGACCCAGGTCTGCCTCTAGATCCAGTGCTGTTTTTCTCTACATCATGTTAATATGCTTAGCAACCATGTAGATATGCTTTGTAGATTTGTCTTTCTATAAAAGAAAGGAAATGGGGTCAGTTGGTGTTGTGAGAATAAAAAAGGTGATGCAGATTTATCAACAAAATTTTAAATCGATTTTTCCATGTTCCAATAGAAGTTTGTTTCCTTTCAGAGATTTGCAGTAAGATTTTACATGCATAGTACTATACTTATACTACATGTAACTCAAATTCATTTACTGTTTTGTTTCAGGATTACATCCATCGAGTAGGTCGAACAGCTCGAGCTGGGCGCTCCGGAAAGTCTATTACCTTTGTCACACAGTAAGTGAATCGGTGTTGGGGGCAGAGCTTGGGATTAGACTGATGTGGAACCTGACTGTACCAGTTACTAGAATGGTTACTTAATCTCTCTGATCCCATTTTCATCATTTGTAAAATGGAAATAATGCCTACCTTTGGAAAAGTCTGAAAACATACCAGTTTGTCACAGTGCCACCTGTGGGTAGAAGCCAGGAATGCTGCTAAGCATCCTACACTACAAAGGAAGCCCCCACAACAAAGAATTCACTGGCCCCTAATGTTAATACTGCAGGGTTTTTATGAGATTGGAGATGTTGTCTACAAGGTCTAGTACAGTATTTGCCATATAAAAGGACAAAAACCACCCTGGTATTTCTTTAACTGCTAGAGCCAGAGAGCAGTGACCTTCACTTCAACTCAGAATACCTATTTCTGATTTTCTTTTTAAAGGAAAAATTTTATGTACCCAGTACCTTTCTGGGAGTAAAGACTGTGTTGGGAGATATTCTAATGGGCTATGCACAGAATATTGCATTTAATTAGTATTCTGAAAAGGAACAATAGATTCAATATTGTTTAACACTGGCTCCTGTTGCATCATATAATCCTATCTAATAAAAGAGTAATATGCAGCCCTAACCGGTTTGGCTCAGTGGATAGAGCATCGGCCTTTAGACTCAGGGGTCCCAGGTTCGATCCCGGTCAGGGGCATGTACCTTGGTTGCGGGCACATACCTGGTGGGGAGTGTGCAGGCGGCAGCTGATTAATGTTTCTCTCTCATTGATGTTTCTAACTCTCTATCCCTCTCTCTTCCTCTCTGAAAAATCAGTAAAATATATATTTTTTAAAAAAGTAATATCCAAATCACTTTGTTACAAAGATGGCGGCAGCCACGGAACTGGAATGAGCAGGAGTCTTGGGTTGCCCCAGCGATGGAGGAAGCCAAGCTTCCCGCCTGCCCTGGCCGGCACTGAGCTCTGCTCAAGGCTACCAAGTTTCAATTATAGAAGATAAATAAATGCCAGATACCTGGTGGAAAAAAAACAAAATAAAGGAGAGGCTGGGAGCTTGGGTCGCCAGGGGGCGTGACCAACCTGAAAACGGCCCTTAGCCCCTCACCTAGCTAACCAGGCACCTCTGTAGGGACCCCCACTCTGAAGGGGGTGTTGGTCCCCACTGGGAGGCTTGACCAACCTGCAAACAGCCCTCAGCCCCTCACCTGAAGGGGGTGTGGCCAGCCTGAAAACGGCCCTTAGCCCAGGCTGGCCAGGCACCCCAGCGGAGATCTCCACCCTGAAGGGCGTGTGGCCAGCCTGAAAACAGCCCTTAGACCCTCACCCAGGCTGGCCAGGCACCCCAGCGGGACCTCCACCCTGATTCAGGACAGCCTTCAGGGCAAACCAGCTGGCCCCCACCCGTGCACCAGGCTTCTGTCCTATATAATAAAAGGGTAATATGCAAATTGACCCTAACAGCAGAACGACTGGGAATGACTGGTCACTATGACACACACTGACCGCCAGGGACAGATGCTCAATGCAGGAGCTGCCCCCTTGGTCAGTGCACTCCCACAGGGGGAGCTCTGCTCAGCCACAAGCCAGGCTGCCAGCTGCCAACATAGTGGTGATGGGAGCCTCTCCTGTCTCCTCAGCAGCACTAAGGATGTCCGACTGCAGCTTAGGCCTGCTCCCCTCTCGCAAGGGATCCCGGGCTGCCAGAGGGATGTCTGACTGCCAGCTTGGGTAGTGGGCCTAAGCCAGCAGGTGACATACCCTGAGAGGTCCCAGAGTGCGAGAGGGCACAGGCTAGGCTGAGGTCCCCCCGCAAGTACACAAATTTTTGTGCACCGGGCCTTTAGTATAATATATATTTTGAAATGGGCTGACATTTGCATTGTCAGTCCGCCAAAGCCATGCCAATGTTTCTTCCTCAGATATGATGTGGAACTCTTCCAGCGCATAGAACACTTAATTGGGAAGAAACTGCCTCTCTTTCCAACACAGGATGATGAGGTTATGATGCTAACAGAACGTGTGACTGAAGCCCAAAGATTTGCCCGAATGGTATGCAACTTATTTTTTTACCAACTTCTTTGCAAATGATATTAATTATGTGCTAGATGTTGTATTAGTCTACATAATAAAATGCAAGAGCTGGGTAATAATTTATTCTGAATTTAAGGATAAATGCATTTCTTAAGTATGCTAAAGCTTAGAGATGGTAGATTCATCATTAGACCATGCAACTAAGTGGCTGAATCAGGATTCAGACTCAGTCTGACCACAGCGACCACATTCTCAGCCACTGTTCATGTTTTACATGTGGCAGGAAAACCTTTGAACTTGAGATCCGATGTCCCAGTTGTGAGCTCGGATAATATACCTGATTTCTCAGAAGTAGTTCCTCACCAAGCAGTTCCTGTCCTAATTTAGGGAGTAATACTTACCTTGAATACCTTCTGGGCTCTATGAGCACCAGATAAGCTAATATAAAGTGCCTAGTTGCTAATAGTAGCAGTCACAGTAGCAGTGTAGATGAGGAGATTCTAAAGGAGAGTCCTTGCCAGTGTTCCCTGCTCCCTGGAATTCTAGTCTCAGGGACAGAGGAACTTCGCCCAGGGGTGCCTCGCAGTAGCTGAAGTGTGGACTTGGTTTTGTTTTTCTTCCGAAATGGAATTCTTCATTTGATATTTTTGTTTACATGGGCATTGGGAGGGGGAAATTCAGAAAATACAGAAAGGTTTAAAATAGTAAATGGAACGTATAAGCCACACCCCACAGAGAACCATAGGTAACCATTGGCTTTTTTTTTCCTTAGCCATAATTAGACTTTATCTAATTCTATATGATTAATATTTTTTTGATTTCAGCAAATTAGGTCCATGTGATCATTTCTTCATGGCTACAAAGAATTGTTATGCATATGTAACATGATTTACATTGATATGCATGTTAGGTTTTTTGTAATTTTTTGTATTTTAACTAGCACAGTTGAACATCCTAGTAGGTACAGTTTTGCATACTTGTCTTGTTTTCTTAGAATAATCCTTAGAACTGTTGGGCTGAGGAGTATACAGTTAAAATTTGAATTCACATGCTGCATTGCCCTGTAGAAAAGCTATAGCAGTTTACGCTGTCAGTGAAATTATATGTGAATGTCCTCAATTTTGACCAATACTAGATATTACCATTCTCTTAAATCTTTGCTAGTCTGCCATGTGAAAATAATAGCTTATTGTTTGAATTTGTATCTTTGATTGTTAATAAGGTTAACATTTTTGTATTTTGGGATTTTGGTCTTATTTCCTTGCTAATGTGAAACTTTAGGAAGTTACTCATTGTTTGGTTTTATGGAAGGGAGACCAGGATGTGTTAACCCTGAGTGGCAGTGGTTCACTTTCAGGCCTATCCTTTCTGTTTTGCAGGAGCTAAGGGAGCATGGAGAAAAGAAGAAACGTAAACGGGAGGATGTTGGGGACAATGATGATACGGAGGGTGCTATGGGTGTCAGGAGCAAGGTGGCAGGGGGGAAAATGAAGAAACGGAAAGGCCGTTAGTCTCTGTTATAAAGACCTGACTTCTGCTTTCGGTTGTGTGAAAGGGGATTGAAGAAGAGAAAGAAACCTCCTGCAATAGAGTTCTTCAGACCGAAATCTGTCAGAATTATGTCCAGAATCTGCTCAGCTGCTTCAGTGCCTACTCTCCTTTCTACGTGTTGGAGTGTTGTGCCTGCAGATCGTTTTGTACAGGTTTTACTGTTCTTCCACTTGGTTCCTGCTCATGACAGGAGTAGGATGTGCCCTTCTGTCACTTCACGCAGACCTGTTGCTTTCTCAGCTGCAAGTCAAGGACTGTGATACAGCACTTGACCTGGAATTGTGAAGAAGCGTCTGCATTTATAGAATGGGGATACCTAGGATACCTAAGCAATCTCAGCTTGTGCTCGTTAGACCTGATGTGAAATAATAAATTTAAATATTATTTTTTAAAGATTGAAACTTCTTGAAGACCTTTATAAGTTAAAGCACTTACAGATTTAAGAAGATCTTGCTCATAGGTAAGAAACGTAACAGTGGCAGTTACGTGGCAAATTCATTGGTTGTTCTTAATTTAAGTTAAACGTGACATTTAAAATTAATCAGCAAAGGAGCAAGATGAAGAACGGCTGGGAAAGGAAGTTCTACCTAAAAGGAGGTTGGACTACGTAAAAGGGGATGACACAAAGTCCTTAAGTAAGACTGCAGTGTTTCTTAGATCCCTAAGTAGATTCACTTCCCTGGCTTCTTGGACTAAGCAAGTAGTTAGGAAGACTGGTTTTTATATAGATTCTTAACCCCAGGTGACTGGATTGAAATCAGAAAGCATCATAAATACAGGGGCTTCCAAGACCCCATTTCATCCACTTGTCATTGGTGACCATTGGACACTATTTCTTTTGGCCTCATCTGTTGATGATTTAATTCAGGAGTTGTGAAGCTGGGCATCAGCTGCTGGGAGGAAGTAGACACGTAGACACTGGCACTGCAGGGGCTGGGAGGGGCACGGAGAAGCGATGGGAATCAGAAATAACAGTCGTGAAGTTGTGCTCTGATGGCTTTTACACATATAAGATGTCTAATCATTTTTGTTGAATGTAAGTTTTATTAGAAGATGTCTGAAGTGGCAGAATAGGATGAAGCGATTCCAATACGACTGAGAATGAGTTTTGGCAGAAGAAATGTGCTGCATTCCTATTAATGCAAAGTGCAGGTTTCAAAATTGTGTTTCTTAGAGTCAAAGTGTCTGGTGGGATGTCAGTAAAATTCTGTGTGGTAGTCAGGTGTGAACTGTTGATTGCGGGAAGGTCTTTTGTAAATATAGGGGGCAGGGTGCTTTCTGCCACAAATGTATCCTGGTACGGGTGCCTGTGGATAAGACATTTAAAAGTTAACTGGAATCTAATACATGGCTTATTTTATTTAGTTTGCCTCAAATTTCATTGCTGCTTATGGCACATTAGAGTAAAGCATAAGTTAGGGGAGTCAGGAGGCAATAAAAAAGGAAAGGCAAATATTTGAGTGGGACCATACTTGTGACTATTTGTTATGAATTGTGTGTACTACTGGAGGCTAATTCTTTATTAATGTATTTTCCTAATGGGAATCTCCAGGATGGTTTAAGATAATGGCCTCTCCTTCTATGTCTCAGCCAATGGGTAAAAGTAAATAGATGGTTGCTGTTTCACCTCAGTGGATGATTGCAGAAGCAAGCCAAAATTGAATCAGGGTATGGATGGGGTGGGGGTAAGGAGGAGAGATTGGAATTAGTCTAAATAGGCAGGATCTCTAACCTAGGATCTGTGGACAGCTGAGGCGTAGGCATATTTCTCGGGAGACTAAAGAGGTTAAAAACTACCACTCTAAAAGTTAGCTGTTGTCTTTAAAGCAAATTCTTAGTTATGCTTTGCTAGGATGGGAAGATGGACACTAAGGGAAGAAATGTGGACCCTGTGCTTCAGGCATATTGGTGGTCCAGACCTTAGATTAGAGTCCCAAACAGAGCAAGTAAGGATGTCATCGTGAAGGGCAGGAGGCACAGAAATAAATGGGTGTGATGTATTAGTAAATGAGACATGGCTGTGGTTGATGCTGTTATTTAGGGCTGTGCTCTCTTGTCCTCTAAGATAAGGTTGCTAAGTCTTGCTGCTAAAACCCCTGTTGAGGTGTGTATTAGTTCCCTAGGGCTGCTGTAACAAAGTATCACACACTGGGTGACTTAAAACAAATATCTTGCCTCACAGTTCTGGAAGCAAGAAGTCTGAGATCAAGGTATGGCGGAAGAACCCTTGCTCTCCTCTTCCTAGCTTTCAGTGGTTGCTGGTGGTTGTTGGTGTTCTTGGGCTTGTGGCAGCAGAACTCCAGTCTCTGCCACTATCTTCACATACTGGTAGCCTTCGTGTGTTTGTGTCTTCACCAAGCCTATTATAAGGATACCAGTCATTGCATTTGGGGCACATCCTAACCCAGTGTGACCTCATCTTAACTAATTACAGTCGATCCTTGAACAACATAGGTTTAAACTGCAAGGATTCACTAATACACAGATTTTTTTGCAGTACATTAACAGTTGGACCTTCATATTCCTGGGTTTCTCTTCCACTGATTAAACCACCTGTGGATCGAAAACAGTATTTTCTATCTGTGGTTGGGAATCTGCAGATGTGGAGAACTAACTGTATGCATTGTTTTTCACTACTTTCATGTAAGGGATTTGAGCATCATATAAGGGGGCCCTGGAATTAATCCCTCATGGTTACTTAGGGGCTGAGATATATTTTTAA
>PVJC01013697.1:0-37596 GCA_004026665.1 Murina feae
ACCCCATGCACCAGGCCTCTAGTTTTAAATATTCCTGGACTCTTCAGGCCTTCAGACACTGTCCTTCTCCCCCATTTCACAAAGAAGTTACCAGCCTCTCAGATGAAAACGTCCTCAACTTCCTGTCCCCCACCTACCTACTTCAATATTGCTGTTAAAATTAAAAAGGTGCCCTTTCCTTCCTCTGGCCAATCCTGCTGCACAAGATCCCATATACTCTCCTACCTTCTCAGGGACCTTGAACTCATCCTTATCTGCTTCCTGTCTATCCATCTATCCATTTCCCACACATCTTTTCTTCTAATCTTGTAATCAGCAATTACTGAGCATGTATGTGCCAGGATCATAAAATCCATTGTAAAATAAAATTAACATCTATTTTGTTGTATGAGCCAGAAATCTGGGAGATCTACTCCTCACCCTGCCAATCCAGTTAATTACTAAGTCCTATCAACTTGAAGATCTCTCAGCCTGTCCACTTCTCCACACAACAGTCCAAGTCACCCACCATGTCCTTCTCTTTCACTTGGTCATATTACCCCTTAGACAAAAGACTCTATGCAGGTTTTGACATTTTTGACTCAAAATTAATGAAGTTGGATTATATGCCCATTTTAAGCTTTAAATTTTTATGAATTACATCTAGGTCTGTACATTGCAATTAGAGATATAATTTAGCATCTTTAACATTACAGGCCTTATATCCCGGGCTCCGTACTCCCTCAGTTCTGCTTCCGCATCATCCAGATTCTCCCAGCAACACCTTTTAAAGACTAATCTTATGGGCAATAAAATAAGAGGAAGGATGCAGAGGCCAAAGACTGTAAGTAATGATAAATTTGAATATATATATGTATATTCAAATTTGTATATATGAAACAACAGAAAATGTAGATATGAAGTTATGGTTTTAGGATCGCTTCAAACTTACATTAAAAATTATATGTCAGAATCTTATCTAGGTGCTTCCTTAGGTCTGGATAATAGGATTTGTCCATCAATAGCTGCTGAATCAGTGTTTGTGGAGGGAAAGAGGGCCCAGGGCTTCCTACTCTGTGGTCTTGCTGATGTCACTCCTCAGAAATAAAATTCTGATATTGAAATAATTAAGCCTGAGAGCACTTATTCAATTACAGTTCAGTAAATACGCATAAAAGTCAGTTACCTTCTGTCTCTCAATTTCCTCCCTTTTTCACTCATTTACAATAATCAACTAGTGGCATCAGATTCCTTATCTGAGCTCCCTGAGAAATCTGCCGTCCAAAGAAATTCTTGGAATGCAGATTAGCTTGAGGTATAGCACATACTTGAAGATTTATTAAAAATATCTCAGCTCTCGGTTCATGTGAAACAGCATTTACATCCTCATCCCCGGCCTTTTTTGTACTACTTGAATCCACATTACACTCTTTGCTCCAATGTCTTTCAGGATCCCCCCCTAGAGATTTACATACCTAAAGAATTCTAAGTGTTATGCTAAGTGAAATGAACTCAGAGAAAGACAAATGCCATATGATTTCACTTACATGTGGACCCTAAAAAACAAAATAAAAGATCAATCAAAACAGAAACAAACTCATAGGTAGAAAAACTGATGGTTGCCAGGTGGGAGGTGGTAGAACTGGGGGGGGCGGGGGGGGGGAAGGTGAAGGGGAGTTACAAAGTACCAATTGGTAGTTACAAAATAGCCATGAGGATGTAAAGTGCAGCAAAGGGAATGTATAGTCAATAACATTGTAATAACCACGTATGGTGTCAGGTGAGTACTAGACTTATGGGGTTGACTACCTCATAAGTTACATAAATGTCTAACCACTATACTGTACACCTGAAACTAATGTACTATTGAATGTCAACTGTAATTGAAAAATAAAAATAATTTTTAAAAATTCCTTCTCTTACCTTGAGAAAAAATTAAATCATTCAATCAGAGAAAACATGCTATTGTAAGGCCACTTTTGAAGGTGTAATTCAATGACTTATATCTAGTTATTGGACTAAATGTTTGTTGCAGTATTTCTAAAACACAGTTAAGAGGCAATGCACAGAGAGGGAAGAAACAGGTCAGGAACAAATCCAGTTGAGACCCTTGACCAAGTAGGGCCACATTATTAATGTCCACCGTTTGCTTGACTTTGACTCACCAATCTTTGTGGAGTCATCTCTGACCAAAATGTGAAATTCTACTATATGTCTGCTTGTTTCTGAGAAAGCCTTTTCCAAAAGGAAGCAACATTTAGGTGGTGTGTATGGGACCACAAGAGCTTTTAAGATAACCATCCCCGTTTCACTCCACAAAGCAAATGTTTCCACCATGGGAGATCACAACTCTATGGTTCAGAAAGCTGCAAAGTAAATGCATTAGTGGGGACCCACTATGTTTGAGAGATTTAGAAGGATGATGTGATGATCTAAAGCTACTTGTGGGACATTATCCTACTGAACAAAATAAATCTTAATAATGAAGTGTCTTGTGGACCCTGGCTGTGTACAGTATAGAGACCTCATGCAAAAAGCCAAAGGTCCAGGAAAGGCAAAAAATTAGTTAGAACCTCTTCAAATTTATATGAGGTCTGACTTCTTAAGCAAGGCTATGAGAGACAAATCAGATAAAGACAATGGAAAAAGAACTTATACATGGCTGGAATGTCAGAACACAATGGTTTTTGAAAACAAAAAGCACTGCATTAACACAAATGATAAAATATTAAGGAATTTTTAATTACTCCAAATAAGGGCTATCTTTTCTTCCTCAGCAGGAAATGGCTTTCCACTGATGGATTCATTCTTTACCAATTCTCTTTATGACAAGTGGCAAAACATGTACAAGAAGGCACACTAAACAGCCTAATCCAGATCGAACAGTGATCCTGGTCTCAATAACAGTGACTTTTAATGATGCTATAATAAGAATTATTCATCATCTTTCTTAAAAGCTCCAATATCTACTTAATATTTATATTGCAGGTACCCACTAAACACACAAAAAGGATTGATGATGTCTTCCTACCCAATGTGGCAGAAAATGTTCAACTTTCGGCTTTTCAAGTTCAAACTGCTCCATCCAGAATCCCATTTAGACCCAACTGGTAATCATAAATCCTTTTCTAACTTTTATTTCTATAAGCACTTAAATAAATAAAAATGATTCTAAACTCCATTAACCCTTTGATCTAATATTTATTATCAGTACTGTGAAAATAGTGTAGAAGGGCTGACATGATTATACCTTGAATGTCCCAGGTGAAGTAGGACATGGCCTTACATTTTAAAATGTAAGCACTGGTTTGCATAACTACTATGTGGGCCTTGCCTCTGGCCATCCAGCAGCCTCTTGATCTGGGTTCTAGAGATACTGATTAGATGAAATAGCCAGGAGAGAGGGCATTGCTACTAAGCAGTATCTACTAACAAGTGGAAAACTAAAACAGGTTAATCCAAATAAACTTCAAAGCACTTATGAACATCATTCTCTCGTAACAGGCTTTTTATTCTTCTACAAAATGCCAAAACTCTCTTCAGATTTTTATAAATGTCTAATCCACATCTTTTTATTCAGACAAGAAAATCTACCTTGGGTAAAATAATAAATAACTAGATGAATGGAACAGAATAGACCAGAGAAACATATTTACATACATAAATTTATATATATGTAGCTTTTCATAATTAAGAAGGTTGAGACTATCTGAAGTAGATTAAATCATCACCTTATACTATACACAATGAATTTCAAATGGATTAAACATTTATATGCACATACACATGCACATAGACATATATTTGTTTTGAAATATAAATTTATTTTTGAAATATATATTTTTAAAAAAACACCCAAAAGCAAAGAAATATTGATGACTTTGGTATCAAAGCTAAAAATTCGACAGGAGAAGATATGGTGCCACTTACCAATTTACAAACCTCTCAGCTCCAAATCCATCTTTGTCTGCTGTGAAATATGGACCCTGTACATATTTCTTCTCTGACAACTGGCAAGATGCTCAGCTTTGTCAGTAGAGGGTGCTGGAAGGACCCTGGAGGAGAAAGAAGGGTTTCTCTCCCAGGTTCTGGGTCTCCTTTGGGCAGGCAGGCTCCTGCAGTGCTCATGGCTTCTGCAATGCCCTGATCCAGTGAATTCCTACAATGGTTTTCTGACCTCATTGTTGAAGGGATAATTGGAACTTCCCCTTCCTATCAAGAAAGTAAACTAGAAGCAATACTGCATCTCTGGAGAAACTGCAAAGATTGCCACCATAAACACTTGAAAGAAAGCAAGGGTGGTAGGCTCCATCACATCACATCTTAATTCACCACTTTGGCCTATGCAGAAAATAGGTGGATCTTGGAAAATGACTAGAGACTACCAAGCCCACACCTTAACCAGGTAATGATTCCAATTGCTAGGACCACAAGAAGTTTGCTTTCACTCTACAAGACTACCGTATACCTTTAAATTCTTCCCTGAAGGTTTTGTCAGTTGTCTTACTCTCATAATCATTATCTAATCAAATAAAAGAGTAATATGCAAATTGACCCTCACTCTGTTCCACCCACAAGCCATCTAATCCAGTAAGAGTAATATGCAAATTGACCCTCACTCCATTACACCCACAAGGTTGCAAGCTCCTCCCTGGCCGGGGCCCAGGTCAGGGCTGATGGGGGAGGCAACCAATCAAAGTGTTCCTCTCACTTTGATGTTTCTCTTCCACATTCTCTAAAAATCAACACAAACATATCCCCAGGTGAGAATTAAAAAAAATGTCATATCCTATGAAAGACACATCTTGAAAATGCCCAAAGAAAGTTGTCATTTTTTCATGAAGGGACTGGAGTCCGTGTTAATGAAAACACCTTGGTGGCTGCGGTAACTGGCAGTGGCTATAGCAGCTTAGTGATGGGGCTGGTGGCTTCCCTTGATTAGCCTGGTCGCCTCCCACAAAGGGAGGCCAGACTGCAGCTTAGGCCTGCTCCCTATGGGGAGCAGGGAGCAGGCCTAAGCCATGAGTAGGACATCCCCTGAGGGCTCCCAATATGTGTGAGAGGGGGCAGGCTGCCCCCCCCCATGCACGAATTTCATGCACCGGGCCCCTAGTATTTTATAAAATATATTGGTTCACTACATCAATAATGCTGATACCATGAGCAGAAAGTAGTTAAGTGCTTAGGTATAAGAACTAGAGAGTGAAAGATAAACCCTACAAAAATTCAGAGCCTTTAGCCTCAATGAAAATTCTCTAGGGGTTCAATGGTTGAATGTTAAAATATGCCCCTTCAAGATGAAAAACAAGTTGCTTCACCTCTATGTATCATGGAAAAAAGCACGATGCTCAATAGGCCTTTTTGGATTTTGAAGGCAACATATACCATATTTGAGTGTGATACTTCAACCCATCTAGAAAGTCATCCATAAGATTGCTGATTTTTTAAAATATATTTTATTGATTTTTTACAGAGAGGAAGGGAGAGGGATAGAGTTAGAAACATCGATGAGAAACATCAATCAGCTGCCTCCTGCACACTTCCTACTGGGGATGTGCCCGCAACCAAGGTACATGCCCTTGACCGGAATTGAACCTGGGACCCTTGAGTCTGCAGACGGACGCTCTATCCACTGAGCCAAACCCATTAGGGCAGATTGCTGATTTTTTGTTGTTAATCCTCACTCAAGGAGTTTTTCCACTGACTTTTAGAGAAAGTGGGAGGGGGAGAGAGCAAAACATTGATGTGAGAGACACATCTATTAGTTGCCTCCCATAGGCACCCCAACCATAGCCAGAGATCAAGCCTGAAACTGAGACACATGCCCTTGACCGGAATCAAAACCTGGACCCTTCAGTCCTTGGGTCACCACTCTATCCACTAAGTCAAACCAACCCGGGCAAGATTTATCAATTTTGAGTGGGGACCAGAGTTAGAAAAGGCTCCATTGTGATTTTGAGTTTTAAGACAAGCTGCTTTGCCATGTTACTATGACCCAGCAATACTAAAGATATTTAAAATGTCCTGGCATGTAGGAACACTATACAAAGCTTCCGTCAAGCACTAGTAAGATAATAGGCTGATCCCTAAGATTTTGAGCAAACCCATGCACTCTTCTGAAGACAACTACCGTCCTTTTGTGCCTTGGTAGACAATGCCTAACCATGGGATACTGGGTGATCATAGAGCCTGAGCGTCCCATTATAACATGGGTGCTGTAGGATCCACCTAATTATAAACTTGAGCATGCCCAGTAGATTGCTTTTTATTCCATAGGCATACAAAGTCATCCCTTCAACTATCATTTCTAAGGCTCTATCTATCATCAGTGGAAATGGTATACATTCAACTATCATCAGAGGAAATGGTACACATTCAACTTAGCTTGCTAGGCAGGTCTGAAAGGTACAAGTGGCTTCCACTGAACATCCGGCTCAAACTATTTTAACACCAACTCCTGCTGACTCCTCCCTCACTCTGGACTTAGGTGTTACTAACAATTAGCTAGAAATGAAAGAAAAGATTCTAGCTTGATTTATGGATGGTTCTGCATTTGTTAGTTCAAAGCATGATTGCATTTCTCATCCCAGCAACTTCAAGAGGGGTTTAGAGGTCTTAGTTCCTAAGGGATTCTTTAACCAGGAGCACAACCATGAGTCTATTGATATAGGATCTCAGTTGAGGCTGCCAGTTGGCTGTCTTGGGATTCTTATGCCACTGAAACAATCAATAGGCAGCAAAAGGAATTACTCTACTGGCTGGAATGGTCAATCCTGAATACACAATGTGAGAAGGCAGTGGACATCTTTCAAATGCTGGAAGAAAACAATGTCAACCTAGAATTTTATATACAATAAAAAGATCTTTCAGAAAACTTAAGGCAGACACACAAAACTGAGTTAATCAACAATATTTGTACCATCATAACTAAAAATATTAAAAGTTAAAGGACAATCTTTAGGAAGGTAAATATCAGTAGCAAAGTAATGGAGAGCACAGGAAATAGAAATTACATGAGTGCCAAGTACACAGGACTTACCATCTAAAAAAACTACTTTGAACCCCATTCTTATGAAAACAATAATGTCTCTAGCAACATTTCAGGGTATCTTCAAGCTCGGCAGAGTTTTATATTCACCAAACTTAACCATATATGACTAATACGAAACCAAAAGTTCATACTTTCTATAGAAAAATTATTAAATCCAATCTCCTGATTTTTAGGTATATAGGGGAGTATTATCTCTTCTTAGTCCAAATTTTGGGATGTAATCTTAATAAAAGCATAATATTGAAATTAACTGTTTCTCTGGGGTGGGGTAAGCCACGCCCACCAGCCAATCAGAGCTGCTGTATGCAAATTAGCCGAGCCAAGATGGCGGAGGCCGCAGCCCGGGTGTGCGGCTCCTCCGGGGCTGCAGCCTCCGCCACCTTGGGAGCCTCCGTCTTGGGAAGGCATCCGGCCCTTGGGCCTGCAGATGCCTTCCCGGGCAGGAGCCTGTGGGGGGAGGGGGTTCAGGGACCAGGCGGCGGACCCCGAGGCCCCCGTCCGGGAGGCCATGGGGTGGCCAGCGCCGCCCGATCGGCCTCCCAGGCGGAGAAGCCTCAGCGGGGGGTGGGGACCAGCCGGCGGGACCTCGCGGCCCCCTCCTGGGAGGCCGATGGGGTGGCCAGCGCCACCCCATCGCTTCCCAGGTGGACGGCCCAGAGGGTCAGTGGGAGCTGTGGCCAGCCTGAAAACTGCCCTTAGCCCCTCACCCAGGCTTGCCACACCCCCTGGGGTGAGGGTTTCCACTGGGGAGCTTGACCAGCCTGCAAACAGACATTGGCCCCTCACCCAGGCTGGCCAGGCACACCAGCAGGTGGACATCCCCAGAGGGGTCCCAAACTGTGAGAGAGCACAGGCTGGGCTGAGGAAACACCCCCCCCCCCCCGCCGCCACCGCCCCAGTGCACAAATTTTTGTGCACCGGGCCCCTAGTATCCTAATAAAAGCGTAATATTAAAATTAACCGTTTCTTCAGGACACCTAAGCCACGCCCACCAGCCAATCAGAGCAACTGTATGCAAATTAGCCCAGCCAACATGGAGGCCAGCACTCAGGGACCTGAGTAAACGGGCAGCGTCCGTTGCAGCAGGAGCGGCGTCTCTCTTCTGCAGGGAACATCATATTTGCAACAAATGTCTCAATCCTAGGAGCTGAAGCAAACAGTAGGCTGGGCCTGACTTCTAATTAAACATTGTTTCATTATAGAAGCCAGAGCTGAAGCAGAGAGGAGGTTTCATTACTAGGCCACAGCTTAAAGGAACAGTGTATCAATTATAGAAGATAAACAAACCCCAGAAACCTTCCAGCCAGCCTTGCTGGGACACTGGGTCAATGAGAGCTGTGGGTAGCCTGAAATTCTGAAAACATGCTGGCCATACCCCAATGGGGTGAGGGACGCCACTGGGGGGCTTGGCCAGCCTGCAAACAGCCATCAGCCCCTCATCCAGGCTGACCAGGCACACCAGCCGGTGGTCATCCCCAGAGGGGCCCCAGGCTATGAAAGGGCACAGGTTGGGCTGATGGACCTCCCGAGTGCACAAATTTTTATGCACCGGGCCCCTAGTTGAATATAATATTGGCCAAAACATGGACCAAAAGTACCAAACTTAGCCATGTGGCTTGATACTAGATATTTATACAAAGTACTCTAAACAGAAGTCCAATTTTACTCTACTTGAAATTTAAACTAAATGACAGTTACAAGCTTTTAGTTTTATAACAACAAATGGCAATTTCATAAATTTGTTACTTGGTAGAGCTCAAGTGGATGATTTCTACTGATTTGTGGAAGATCAATCTGCACATCACTCCATAGGCATACAAATCATCCCTCCAACTACCATTTCTAAGGCTCTGTTCTCCACTAATGAATACATGGTTTAATTACTACCTGCTGGTCTTGGGGAGCAATAGAAATTGAGTAGACACCCATCTTCAAACAAAGTGGTAATGTAAATTCACTAGCATTAACTGTCATAATCAAAAAGCAAACACACACTTCAATTCATTAAAAAGAACAAAGTTAATTCATTAAACATGTAGATTTATTTTCAATCAGTTTGGTACATGATACAGATTGGTTTTGTAGTTTTTCATTAACTAAAATAGAAATTTCTAAATACAGCAGTGTCTGCCTGTACAACAAATATTTTAAGATAAAATAAGGTAATTTGATAGAACTACATCTGCATGAAATAATCAGATGAAAAATCTGAAAAGGTTTCTATATACCTTCTGGATTAAAAAACCCAAAAATTATTAATGACTCCAGATACTAAACTGCTAAAGAAAGAAGAAGGAAAGACTGTGAGTTCCGTTGTAAGAGCTCTTGCAAAATCTAGTTTCAAGTGATATATTTTGTTGTTAGAGCAGTATTCAAAATTACCGAAGATGAGAGGCTTCATCAGCTACATTTTCACAAAAATTGCTGTATGTGTTGACATTAATGTGTGCCAAGGCATTCATATCTAGGTAAATATCTGTAGCCAATTTTTGCCACTTTGGGAAGAATGGAAATTCTGCGTACTTTCAAATACATTTTGCATCTTAGAGTACTCACTAAAAATTAACAAGACATGGCACCATAATACAATTTTTGTGAGGTACCTAGACTATTACTAATGAAAACAAAAATGTGAGGTAAACCTACCATTTCCCAAAAACCTTTGAAGCCAGAGATTTTAAACAATTAAGGCACTTGAAAACATTAGGTATACATACAAATGTGCAAGTAAAACAAACTTTAGCTGTACCAGTAAGAAATAAGTAAATCTTCATTTAAGAACCTTGAACGTAATTATTTAAATGTAAGGAATTTTGGCTTATGAAATGAACCTAAGCAACTTGTCATTTCCTACCATAAAATATTAAAAACCAAAGGTTAAAGTCAGCCACTATAGGCTAAAGAAACTAAAACAAAACAACTTTAATGACCTAAAAAAACAAAAGCGTATTTTAACCTAATTTAAGTCTCTGAACTAATCCAATGTGTCAAAGGCAGGAGGGAGATGTATCCCTCTAAAACCAAAACCAAAACCAAACGAAACAAAAACCTAGTGCTTTCTAAGAAAAAGAAAGAAAAATATGCATGCTCACTACACTATAGGAATTGAAACTGAGAAGTATGGAAGAGAAGGAGAAAGGAAAAAGGAAAGCTCAACCTGTTTATCCAGGGCAATCATTAAAAATGTACAGTAATCTGATCAACCAAAATCCTTCAGATTTTCTGAAATTACACTGGTCACATTTGCTGTCTCAAAACTTAAAATGAAAACAAACAAACAAACAAAAACCACTTAAAATGATTGTCCCTTTTAAAGAATTAGTAAATGATTCTAAAATAACTGATTATTTCCTTCTTGCCTCATGAAAGAGGTTACATGGGCTTGATGACAATCCTTTTGAGATACAACAGTGTCAGAATATTTTTTTTGAAGTACAAAGAAAAAGATAATTTTATCAATTTTAGGCTCTATTATATTTTTAAACAGCCACAAAGAAATATGTTGGGAGGTTCACTATAAGACTTTCAACTTTGTACAACACCCTATAGCTTAATTTACTCAGTCCTAAAATAAAGTAGGTTAAGTTTTCAAATACTAAAAGTATGGTATCTAAAAGCAGTTTACTACTGCTTACATCAAATCAACCTTTTACCTTCCTAAATGGGAACAAATCACAAACATTTTAAGTTACAGTCTACCTTTCAGTCTGTCTTTTAAGGCACTGTTCTTCATTTTCTCAATAATATAAGGTGCTTTACAAGTATTAACAATAACCTGCTATACTTTAATGGTTTGTATCCTTTCCATTCGTTTAAATCTGGAATGTGGCATCGCATTTCTAATGTAGAAAAAATAACTGTTATCAAGCACAAAATTTTACTCTAAGAATACAGTTTTCTATATGGATATTAAACTTTAAATTTATTCCATTTTTAAAGTGATAGCCAAAACGCCACCTGAATGATGCTCATTTGGCACATCCTTCTCAATTCTGGTCACTAAACTACATCCTGAGTTAGGATAATAATGCAGCTTTCAGGCTTTAAAATGACTAAATTTCACTGCCAAGAGTCATGAGGTTGTCTGCGCAGGACAATGTTTTCCATCACTTATAGAGTTACATTTGGCAAGTCAAGAAAAGAGAACATAATCCCACAGCAGCAGCCATTTAAAATAAAAGAAGACAGCCACAAGGATTCATGCAGAATATTTTAAATATTCCTGTTGAGCAAAATGATTTAACTGATTTTTCTTCAAGCACGATCCTCCAAAATATCCTATATGCATCCTTTGAAAATTTAAAGATCCTGGAATAGCGTCTTCCATGTGGGACATCTTGAAAGACAATATTTTGGTTTCACTGAGATACACGCCAGTCCTTGTTAATCTAATGGGTCTGTTTACAGAGTGTGGTAGTTTCGTTCTTTTGATTTGCAAAATTTATAGAGAAAGAAAATTACAGCCTGCACACCTAAGACAAGGACAATTCCTCCAATGAAACTGGCTGCATCAAAGGTAGATTTCGGCGTAGGTTGTGAAGTTGGACTTAAAGTAGTATTAGTTGAACCTGTTAAATAAGACAGAAGAAATAACAATAAGTCTCATGAGCCACTATCATAATTCCAAGACCAACCTGAATTTCTATTTTGCAATGTGTTAAATTCTATAAAATGTTTTCTTTTGAGTCAAGTCTTTACAACTAGAATTTGTATCTAATTGAAGAAGAAATTTATCATTCGCCCTTCGTTCCATCTGGTTATAACAAATGGTTAGTGCCTCTATATAACTTCAAATATGAAAATGACAGAAAAGGCTCTCCTGATATATCAATTATGTATCCTGGAACATGTGAAGCACTTTTAAAATCTGCAATTGCTTGCCCGGCCTGAGCACACATGCCCAGGTTGCTGGCTTGATTCCCAGTAGAGGGCATACAGGAGGCAGCCAATCAATTATTCTCTCTCTTCATTAATGTTTCTCTCTCTCATTCTTTCCCTTTCTCTCTGAAATCAATGAAAATATTTTTTTTTAAATTTGCAATTTCTTCAGACTATACCTAATTGTTAGAATAAACATTAATATTTGTGTTTAAAATTCACATAACTTTTTAAAAATATATTTTTTTATTGATTTCAGAGAGGAAGGGAGAGGGAGAGAGAAACAGAAACATCAATGAGAGTGAGAGAGAATCACTGATCAGCTGCCTCCTGCATGCCCCACACTGGGGATCAAGCTTGCAACCCGGGCATCTGCCCTGATCAGGAATCAAACCATGACCTTCTGGTTCACAGGTCAAAGCTCAGTCACAGCCCTGACCGGTTTGGCTCAGTGGACAGAGCGTCTGCCTGCGGACTGAAGGGTCCCAGGTTCGATTCCGGTCAAGGGCATGTACCTTGGTTGCAGGCACATCCTCAGTGGGGAGTGTGCAGGAGGCAGCTGATCGATGTTTCTCTCTCATCGATGTTTCTAACTCTCTGTTCCTCTCTCTGAAAAATCAATAAAACATATTAAAAAAAAAAAAAAAAAAAAAGCTCAGTCACTGAGCCATGCCAGCTGAGCCTCAAATAACTTTTTAATTTTTACTGAATAAATAAGGTAAATTTAAAAATTTGGTTACAATTTTTCAAATTACAAAAATAATCTTAAGTATCTGCAATTTATAATTCCATAAGCAAATGTATCTTATTAAAGTATCTTAAATCTTACTCTGCACATTTTACAGTATGAGAAAGGTATTACCAAGTCATGAGGGGGGAAAAAAGGCACAAAAATTTGAATTCCTTTTCAAGGAGTAAATGGAGTGCCACTCACTTTAATAAAAAGCAATTTCATGTTTAAAATAAATTGTACTTTTTTCTTAAATATCAAATAAATACTGGTTCTGGTGGCTGTATACAATAAGTTATCCAGCTTGAAAATTAATTACAACTGTCCTGTATTTCTTCTTGTGAAGACAAAATAGCTTCATTGCAACTGAAATAAAGGTAGCGTAAGAATGAAGCCAAAAGAATAACCTACAAGTTGTACTAAAAGGGTTTTGGAAAAACAATATTTAATTCTAGCATGTCATACCAACTGTGATTTCACATTAAAAAACTAGAAAAGGACTCTCAACAAATCTATCATTATTGATTTAACAGCCTACTATGTTGTCCTCTGTAAGAAATGAATTTCATGCATACCATTCTTGAGTAAAACTGGAAAAGGATGGCAGAAACAGTATAAGGCAACAGTATACATACATCCTGCTTCACTGCTAGTTTAAAAAAACCTCAATTACCTGGCGTAGCAGTTGTAGAAGAGGAAGGCATAGTTGTGGGTTTAGCTGGAATGTAAACAAAATATATCAGAAATTTAAATTTCTAAACTTCCCAGTTATCTAGCATCTACCTTTTTAAAATTATGCCACCAACTTTAACATGCTTTCCAATTTAAATAAAGGCCAAATTTCAGTTAATGGTTCACTAACATCTACACATCTAGAATACTAGCTTTTAAATGTATTTTAAAACATTAAGAGATGTCATAAAATTGTATCCATGTTAACATCTATATGTAAAATGTATGTATATAACTGGATCAAGTTTGCAAAAAGACACACAGAAGGGAAAAATTAGTGTTTAGGTGAAGGAACTATCAGTTCTTTATAAATAATATTGCTTCTTAAGACAAAAACTATTAACTTCAAAAGTCAAAGTAAAAAACAAGTGCAATTCAGCATTTCTTACATGGGTATCAAAATTTGCTTATCTTCTTCATTTCAGGGGGGTGGCAAACTTTTCTTAAAGGGGCAGAAAGTAAATATTTTAGGCCTTGTGCACTGTGTAATGCAAAAGCAGCCAAAGACAACATGCAAATGAATGGGCATGGTTGTACTTCAATAAAACTTTATTTATAAGAGCAGGTGCCCTGAGGTCATAGCTCCCCCAATTTAGATTAGAAGAGCCCAAGGGAAGCTCTAGTCTACAAACTATATGAGCTCAGATAATTATCTGATGATGCTTCTAAAGAAATGTACATTCACGGGAAGAATTAGATTGAATGTAACATTTTAGGAATTAAAGCACAATATTAAAAGACTTCTGTTAGTGTGGATACTACTGATGGATATTAGTATGTTAAAGCTGATGGGTATTTTTATACACATGCGTATTCTTTTTCTCTCACCCCCGTCCACATTTTACCCACCCTGCTCTTGGCTGGACAGTTAGGTCACCTTTCAGTTCTCCATGCTACGAAAATCTTACAGCGAAATATTTGATCTCATCTCCAATAGGACTGATTCCTATTCAGAATTCCCAGCAGATTAGAGGGTATGATTATTTGAAGACTTATAATCCCTTCAAAGTTTTTGTTGCTTATACATTCTGTGTAACTGCAAAAAATGCACTTTACAAATTAAACATATTATCAAATTATTTTTTAATCTTAAAACTCTATTATTAATTTTGTCTGAACACTGACACATTTTTGCTTTTGACCAAAGCATTACATTAACAAAATTTTCAAAATTAGGCACTACTTAAGGAATATACCTCCACTGTCCTAGTGTATGTTCCTTTCATTAAAAAAATAATAATTCATAGATTATAAAAAAGCTGTTATTGGTGATAGACAATACAGTAAAGAAATTTAAGTAATCACATCACTCTGAGAAGCATGTTTTTCCCTGACAGACATTTTTCTAGGCGTGTATGTAATAAATAAATTATACTTAATATAGTTTGTCTTTCACTGAATATATTATGAACATTTATTTTCCTTTATATTTCGGGCATAATTTAGTCACTTTATTGTAAGATGTTATTTGTAAATATAATTATACTGTTTGTACTGGCAGAAGACTATTATAATTAACCCCACTGAACACTTTTCTACATAAATCAAATTCTCTTTGCATTAATAGTCTCTTAATTTCTAACTTGCTCTCTTCAGCAGTAGCCACTGAAAAAGATGGTATAAAAGTTTGTTTTCCAACCAGTAATTGCCACTCAATTGATACATTTTCTGCAAGCATACATCAAAAGACTCATGGGGAAGAAATTAAAAGTGGACCCACAATGATTTGGGGGAAATAATTTCCTCCTCTCTCCTGCTCACATCCCACCTGGAAATCAGTTTTCTCAACATATATTTTCATCAAACTTTAATTCCTTCCTAGTCAATGATTTCTAATGGGCATTAAAGGTTTAAAAGCACACCACTGTGTGGTCTCCAAAATAGTATCACAGCATTTGCAGATTTCAATGGCGTGAGTATTTCCAATGTAGCCGTAATCCAAGCTACCAACATGGTCTCATGGAATGTGCAGTTGGACAGAGCTGTGCACAGCTGCCTAGCAAAACCTGGTGAAAGCTAGCTCATCACTGCCGAAGTCTTTTAAAATGAGTTCTTGTCCTTGTCACAGCATTTGCCCATTTTTTCCTCTGAAAAACTACACCTCAATCACACATGCAGTTTCTTAGACACACTTCTCTGGGCTTTCTTTTCTTCCCATCGCCACTCAGTCTCCTCTCCAGCCTTCTCCCCATGACTTAGACTTCTTATTCCCAAGAATTTGGTCCTCAAACCCTATTCTCCCTAAAACTACTTCAATGGACTGAACTGCCTACACTGATTCACTTATCTGTACTAATTTTAGCTAAGAGCTCTCCCATCACCTTGCTCATCAAGGCCTAGGCCTTCTACCTCCTAAGAGTCCATACATCTGCAATCCTTCCTCTCCCGGTTCTCTAGAATTACTGTAACAGGTTATCTAATCTCTCTGTGCTCACTCCTATCTTCGTCCAGTTTGCTCTCCATATTGTAAGAAAAAATCATTTTATTAAAATGCAAGTCTCATCACATGACCTGTTTTGCTTCAAATCTATCAGCAAGGCATACAAAGGCACTTCCCAATCTGGCTCTTGACTTGTTGACTATCTAGTTTCACTCTTCCTCACCTTATGCTGGACACTCCAAATGCAATTCCCTGACCTCATTATATACTCTCGTCTCCTTCACATGTGCTGACGACCACCCTGCTCCACCTGGGAAATTGTCCTCATGTCTTACCAGGGTGGTAATGTCAATACTTGGTCAGTCAGCATACTCAGGAAGCTGTTACCATAAATGCCATGATACTCAATACACACACCTTCCCTTACAAATGCCCGAACACGCTGTGCTTGCTTACTTCTTCACAGTTCCTACAACAGACCAAATGCTATCTTACTTCTGTCTCTGTATCCCTATCATCTAGTGTAGTACTTGTACTGGACTAGGTGCTTTTAAATTATTTACTCTTCCTATCAAATTGCTGAAGATTTTTAAAAGGAAGGTATTAGCTAATGCTACTGAGTATGATGAAAAACTTTCAAGTTGATGAAAATGAAAAGCCTATCTTTCTGGAAAGCAATAAGTTTTGACAGTCTTAAAATAACCATTTAGGAATGCTATTTGAATCACTTCTGTCCAAGATGACAGCAAATATTTCCCTTTAAGGTATTCCAACCTACTTAACCAAGAGCACAGTGTGTAAAGTGTATACAACAAAAGGACATAATTCAAACTTGTAGGTACATGTTATCCAGTTTCATAAGTTTATGTATTTAGATATATACATAGAAAAGACTAGGAGAACTTAACCACTTTTAAAACATTTTGGTTTGCCTCTGGATGATGGGAATTATAGTGAATTTTAATTTCCTTTAGGCTTTTGTATTTTTGAGGATTTTCACAAAAAGCAGTTTGCAGACTCAATGTACAAAACTATAGAAAATCCACTCAGATTCAATGAATGTGAAACACCAAAGCTGTGTGTCACTGTCTACTAAATATGTCTACTAATTTTTAAGTCATACTAACAACTTTTAGGTTTTTACTAAAATGTTATCAAAAGAGTTTAAAAAGCCTAAAAGAACGAAAGAGGAGAAAAACAGTCAATTATCTTGTATTACCTGTAGAATTGGTTGGCCACGGAGAGGCGGTGGGCACTATTTAAAAAACAAACATATTAAGTCAAAACTTTCTAAAATATCATAATCTGTAACACTATTTTCTAACCTACAGTCATTTGAGTACTTTACAATTCTTATATTTTACTACCACCTGTGAAGGAAGACTAACAGTGAAGTACGACCCTCCTCTTCTTTAGAAATAGGAGCAGCAATTTTTAATGACACTTCCCTCCCCCACAGCAGACATTTCTCAATCTTTCCTGCAGCTAGGAAGCCATGTGTAACTTCTAAGAAGCATATGTAAAGCAGATACGGACTCCTCTTTCCCTTCCTCTTCCTGCTAGCAGAATAACCAATTATGTGGCCGAAACATGAGAACTCGCCTTATAGGGTAAGGTCAAAGCCATTTTTGAGGAATGACAATAAAAGCCTAGAAGGAGCTTGGGTCACTAATGGTTGTAAGAGCTGTACGTGAGCCAACTTCCTTTACACGAGAGCAGAGTAAACCTATTTCTCAAACCAATGTAAATTGATAAATCACCAAATAAGCAGAATTACTTGTTCAGTTTTTTTAATGTCTCTTAAAATGTTTTACTTAATCTTGCTTCTAAGCAATATTAATCACAAAATCATGTCTTACATAGTTATTAGATTTTCCTAACACATTTAAATAACTATTAATGTTTGTTCATTTGCCACCGAAACCATGTTACTACACTCTATATAGGGTATAACTGTTCTCATACTAATAAAATTCTTAGTTACAAAGTTCAAGTTGGGATGGGGGAGATGGGAAAGCTCCTACCAAAATTAAATAAAGGTAGTCTTTCAAGGTTATTGACACTCTTCTGAAAAACCTTTTACTTAATTTAATTATTACCTATGCACCAAATTAGAAATTTGACTTTCCTATTAATTTATAGTCTTACTAGAAAAATCCACTGTTCCGGCTAGGAATTTTAACTATTTCCTGAGCAAAGAGTAAAGGTTAAAGAGTAATCAAGTTCCTCAAATTAAAGCACAAAAAATGAATGAATACAGGGAAGATTCATTTAACCACAGCATAAACTATTCTGGACGTTATGACATTCACCAGTACCATAATCAAGAAAGTGCCAGAAAAAGACTGCCCAGACCTGTAAAACCCAAATAAAGAGAGGGTCTAAACTGCAATGAGTTTCTGGAAGAGTGAAAATAATAATAGTGGAGGAGGCATCTGTACATACAGCATTCCACTGTATACCCAAATCACTAAACCAAGCTTCAAAACACTGTCCTTTTAGCAATCAATCTAAATGCTATTCATACGGAAATTTCTAACAAGATTGGAACTATGGTAATTCAAACCAAATACTGAAATAGGCTTCCTGAAGCAATGGTCTTCCTCAAGCTAGCAGCCAATGTGAATACTTACCAGAACAGAAATCTGTACTATTCACCACCTGGCAACCAGTAATTGTTGAATTTTGTGAGCAGTAGCTTTTACCTGGTATGGAAGAGAAGAGAAAAAAACAACAAACAATAAACAAGTTAAACAGTACCAATCACTCACTTTTATTATCTCTAACTCTGTTACTCAGCTCTAGAATAGCTTCCCAAAATCGAACTCAAGTCCATCTGCAGACCAACAAAATACTGTTATTCTTTTTCCCACTGTTTTAGCAATATTAAACAGGATCTCCCCAAATATTATCCTCTTAAAAGCCACATGAACATACTGAACAGATAAACTTAGATCTTAGGATTGTGGTATGACTAGTGCACAAGGAAGGCTGCTAGAATCCACAAGAGGGGTGAGTCAGTAGGGAGAAGTGGTCAGGATCTAATACAAGCTTAGTAAACAGGGGAGGTGCCCTAAAGGCAGCAGGAAGTCCTCTTTCCAGATCTCTGCACTAGTCTTCTACACTTTCTAAAAACAAGTCCTGGATGGGAGACGTATAGCAAGAGTAGGCAGTGCTTTCTCCCACATATCCTACACACGGGCATTCAATCTCCAAAACTTGCGGGATAGGGATACACTTTTGAATTCCATTTTATCACCTAAAAAATAAAAAGGTGAGTCTGCTACAAGAGCAAACTTGACCTCTGATTGAGCTAATACCCTAATTTTAAGAGTCTCTTAAACTTCGTTAGTGATATAATGTTAAAAATTTTTCAGTGAAGAATGAAGAAGCTTAACAGGTGCTTTGACTTTTTCTTTTGATATAAAAAAATTGCTATACTGCTAAGAAAAAAAATGCAAGTACCTTACATTAAGCAAACAATTATTTATGCTGTAATCCCATGGTTCTAACAAAAATCTAACTGGGATTTCAAAGTATCTCCATTTAATTCTTTATCTCTCAAATCAAAGCTAACTTTAAAACTTAACAAAAGCACAGGAAAGAATCAACTCTTCCCTCCTCATTCTTCTCCGCTATCTTAAGTTTATAAGGTCTGTCTATAGTTCACCTAGCAGAACACACTCAGGATAAATGTCTCAAACATTTTTCTGGGAAAGTTTCCAGGAGAAAATTTCACAACTTTCTTTCACGGCTAATTTCAGTATATCCTACAAAAAGGTCTATAATCTCTCTTCCTTTAAAACTTGAGCCTTAATTACCAAGTCTAAGGAATAAAAGGGGAAAGTGGGTGGTGGGAGACAAGAAGAGGTTTTAGAGGGAAGTGTTAATCAATTGGCACTGTAAAGGAAAAGTATTTGATTTATATAAAAATAGTATACACTATAGTAAACATTCTATGTAACTTTTGAATGTTCAAGAGTATTTTGTTGTATATTTTTAAATGTTGCAACGAAAGTTCTTCATTCTCAAAAATAAAACAATCCAAACGTTTCTTACCTTCTTTACATTCCATCCAAAAGCAGGAAATATTAGCAATATCATTGCTAGCATTAACACAGGAGACACAGCTGTTGTGTTTTCCACAGATTTCTGGGGTGGAGAGGAATGAATGAAATCAATTAATTGGCAACTCATTTTGACTTTGTATTACTTATCTTTTTTTAAACAGTAGGCATTATATACAGTACCACACTTACTAACTCGTAGAAATGGTAAAACTTACAGCCTATCAACAGATAAAAGGGTAACAAACGGGATGGTATTCAATCATTAAAGGTGAAATCCTATTATACACTACAACATGGATGGTCCCTGAAGACATGATGGTCAGTAAAATTAGCAAGTCACAGAAGGACTAATACTGCACGATTCCACTTATATGAAGTATCTAAAGCAGTCAAATTCAGAAGCAGAAAGTAGAATGGTGGTTGCCAGGAGCTGGAAGGAGGGGAAATGAGTATAGAGTTTCATGCAAGATGAAAAGTTCTAGAGATCTGTACAACACTGTGCTCACAGTCAATACTGTACAGTGCCCTTAAAAATTTGCTCAGAGAGTACATCTCATGTGACTTTTTTTAACCACACACACAAAAACTTTATAAACTGGTTTACTAAGAAATTCCAGTAATTTTAAACAACTTAGAAAGCCAGAGTTAACTCAAGAGAAAGGGGGGGAAATACTCAGTACTACTTAACGGTACCTATCTAAACAACCTTTCTTTACATGGCAACTCTTTCACAGACACCCAGGATTTCTTGATGCATTTTAAAACATCTTTAAAAAATAAAAACGTTGTAAAAAAGGCTATTATAAGGCCAACAATACAGACAGGGAAATTACTGCCCCAAAACATCAGAAGAGACACTAAAATTTTTAACAGGAATAAAGATGCATTATCGGTTGAACCCAAGATTTGATGATGCCCATCCTGAAAAACCTCAGAGATGTATAATTCATAAATGACCCTCTCTTTCCACAGTTCTCCATAACTGGAGGATAAGAGCAACACATCTGGAGGGAGCTGCATTCATGTACATGCAATATAACTAGTTAGCAAGGTCTTTTTCAATAATTTAAGCCAAATGGCCCAGAAACCAGACTTCAAAGACTAATTACAATTCAATGTCTGGACAAACAAATGGACTATAGAATTGGACTCCAATCCATTTCCTAGAAGCTAGATGCCCCCCCAAAACATTCTCCTTTGCTTTCTCTGTACCTCAAAAAGCAACCCAGTACAGCACAGAAGTGTTGTATTTCAATATTTCACCATCAGTACTACAGAGACTAGGACCCATATATGATGTGTGTGGGGGGTAGAGGTGGGGGGGCGGGGAATCAGTTTTTCAGAGGTTTGCATATAGGTGAAAAATGCTACTTGTTTAAAATCTTTTGTGCTGGATGATGAATGTTTGGGTAGCATAGTGAATGATATTTACAATGAACTAAATTTGCTACCTTTCAGACTGCAGCCTATCCAACTACTACTTACAGGAAACACAAATTATCTCCTTTGCACTCATTTAAATCACACAAAGGCAATAAACTTCATATTTCTAAGCTTGTCTTTAAAAATCAAAAAGCACAACAAAACTACAATTCTGAGAGAACACTACCAAATAATTAGGAGACAAAAACGTATCTTGCTCTATCCCCTTAAAAATAGTGCGGTCACAACTTGTACTGCAATTTACTTCCATTGAGAAAAATTTTTAATGTTTTTATCGATTTGAGAGAAGAGGAAGGGTGAGAAGCAGCCATCCGTTGCCTTCTGTATGCCCTCTCCTGGGGGTTGAGCCCCACAACCCGGGCATGTGCCCTGACAGGGAATCCAACGGACCTTTCCTTTCGGGGCATGAGGAGGAAGCTCCACCAACTGAACCACACCAACCAGGTCTAAACATTTTAAAATGTTCCATCTTTCTGACTCTAACAAACAACATTAAGTTCATTATGTATTTTATTAAACTTTTATAAAATACAAAAACTAGGGAAGACATTGTAAAACAATACGATCAACCTGGGAAAAAAAAAAAAAGATAAAAACCAGCCCGGCTGGTGTAGCTCTGTGGTTTAGCGACGACCCAAGGACCAGCAGGTCACGGGTCCTGTCCCCAGTCATGCCCGGGTTGCGGGCTTGCTCCCCAATAGGGCGCACACAGGAGGCAGACAGCAGGCTGATGATGTTGCTCACGGATGTTTCTCTTTCTCTCTCTCCTCCCCCCCACCCCGCTCTTCCTAGCTCTCTAAAAATCCATTTTTAAAAGACATATTTAAAAACCAGCAGTTCTTCGGTCAAAATGCCAGTAATTCAAAACCCCCGACGTTTGCCTAGAATAACCAATCGCACTGATGGCAGGTCTCACGCATCTAGCGTCCCGTCCTTTCCGTTCCCTCCCCCGCTGCCTGCGGAGCGGCGCGGCGCGGAAGGTGCGCTCCCGAGTCCACAAGACCGGCAGCCTGGCTGCAGCCCAGCTCCCCGCGACTCCACACACGGTCCCGCAGTTACTCTCTACTTCTTGGTTCCGCCATCCACCTTCCAGTTGAGCCTCGGAGACATATGCCAAGCTCCGGGTGCACGAATGGGTGCTTTCCGACGTCTTCACACAGCGCGGGGTGTAGTTTCAATTAATTGAATACTCAAACCTCCGACAAATCCCACACCTATCCGCAAGATTACCTTAACGACATCTCCGGCTAAACTCGGAGACGCCAGCGAAAGTTCACGTCTTCAGTTTCCCTTTCCCTCTGGTGCCAACTTCCGGAGAAGCCTCCCGGCGGGGAGCGGGCCGGGCGGACAAGCGACGCACCCACCCGGGGCAAGGGAGCTGGGTCGCCTCGCCCCAGAGTCAACCCCGCAGCCGCCACCGTGCAGGGGCGCCCCGTCCCCTCCCCGGAGCCCACGCGAGGCTGGAAGCACTTTTGTAAAACACCGCGGACTGGGACACGGGTCAGAAACTGTGCGAGGGCCTGACCGCCGCTTCCCACCGGGGCACTTGCCCGCCCGGCCACCCGGCCACCCGCGCCCGGCCCCGGCCCCGGCCGGACTCGGACGGACCGCCATGTTGCAGGAGAGCGGATCAGCCCCGCGCGCAACCCCGGCAGGAAGGCCGCGCGGGCGGCCGAGCGAGAGTCGGAAGCCGAGGAGACCGTCACCCACCTGGTGCGAGAGTGGTGAGCGGCGCGATGGTCGGCGGCGTCGGGACTGTGTGGTTGGAGGGCACTGAAGTCACATTCGGGGCCAGGGTGGAGTTCTGAGCCGCGGTCAGCACACAGAGCGCGGCCAGGCAGGCGGCGGCCCAGAGCAGGCGGGGGAGTCCCGACATCGCGACCTCCGCGCTGGGGTGGCGGCGACAGCTGCAGCGCAAGACGCTCCCCGGCTCCTTCTGTCTCCTGCGGCGCCGGCTCCCAGACTCCGCTCCCCGGCGGGAGCGCGCGGGGGTCACGTGCAGGGGGCGGCAGGGGGCGGAGGCGGGAATGGGCGATACCAAGTGGAACCCTCCGAGAGGGGGGCGGAGACATCGAGAGGACACCGAGGGAGGCTGTCCCTCAAAGAGACTATACTATTACCAAAACACTGGAAAGACACAGGAAACTATTTTATTTGCCCTAAGATTACCGTACAGGACGCAACTGGGCTTTTCCTGTTACAGAAGTAGGAAGATCTCCCTCCCTGGCTTGGATGGAACGACCTGCATGACGTGGCGTACGGCGTCCTCCGGAGCGACCGGCGAGGCCGGAATTGCGCGGCCTCACGTGACGTCAGGGCCCCGCCTCGCGACCCGAGTCCCGCCGGGCCGGAAGTTGATGCGTTGCTGAGCGGTCAGAGCCTGGGCGAGAATTAAGTTTGTGCTGTGCTTCCGCGTTCTCAAGGTCTTGCATGTGGACTTAGTGGGACCCGCGCTTTTTACCGTGGAAATCGACTTCCCCGTAAGTCACCCCGCGTTGGGACTCCCGGGGGAAATGGGCTTTCTGATCCGGCGCCCACGCAGCGTGCGCCGCCGGAACGCCACAGCGGTCTCCTGCCTTTGCAGCCAGAGCCGCCCACCCTCTGCCTTTCACAGTCCCCAACCTGATATTTCCGAATTTCTTGCTATTTCAGTCCAGCGGTAGCAGCAGCCAGCAAGTGCCACCGACATAGTCCAAAAAGTCGAAAACGATCTGAGTGGGAAACCCATCTGATGCGTTTTAAAGGTGAGTAAACAGATTCGTAGGTCACCTGACCGCAACGCCGTTTGGCGTCAGGGTTTGATTTCGAAACGCCTGTCACTGCTTGGGCTTTTAGCAATGGTGAGCGCCATCTGATGCCCACTCGCACAGAAACATTCAGTGCAGCCATGCTTACATCAAGGGTAAGAAAAATGGATTGTGAAAGCTAGGTATTTAATGTCGTCTGTTTTCGGCTTTTTGTATTTGTCATGTAGTCTTAATTATGCACGTCTGCCCTAATAAAAGAACACACGGACAGTAATTACTTCTGTGAGATCAGCTTTGTTATGAAAGAACAAAAAAAAAAGATGACTGCATAGCGGTGTTAAACAAAACCTTCCAGGCCGAGAGTTGTCGGGAAAGGATTTGTTGTCCTGGGACATGCAGTTTGAACCATTAGCAGCAGAGCTTGATAGAGAAGATACGTCCACGGTCTTGGGGGTTGACGGGGGCTCTGTTACAGAATGGGTTTGGAGCAGAAAGGTAAAAGTTGTTTTTAAAGAATTTGCATTGGTTATAGATGACAGCGGGGCGGGAAAAGGTGAAGTGAGAACATGCCAGGATAGGGGAGTAGACGGTAAGGAAGAAGTGTTTGAAAGTTCATGTGTAAGCAAGATGCCAGCTGGAAGCGGACTCCAACTTTCAAGACGCATTCAGGAATGTGAGCTGTATACTGTGGGTTTTGGCCTTCTGGCTGTTCACTGATTCATTGCCCATGTCTCTTCTACCCCCAGGCCCGCTGTCATTTAATTCAGGACTTACCATTTTTCTCTTGTGGTGCTTTATCTTTCCTGGCCTGGATTAGAAAGCTTTTATAACTAACTCCCTAGGTTCTAATCATTGGGGTCCTTCTGTAGCCTGATGACTATGGACATACACAAAAAGACTACAGCAGTTGGAGATTTGCCCAGGTACAAATGAGAAACTGATGATTTTTGACTGATCCAGCCTATGACCAGAGGTATGAGAGTGCAGCCAAGTAAAATAAATGAGGTCCCATCATCAGCCTTCAGTGAAAAGTCTGCTCTTCTCTTCTCTCAGGATACCTCTCACATGGTATTTATTTAGCTCCTGACTGACACTCAAACCAAATGAAGGCACTGGTCAACTGTTTTTTTTTAAAGGTTAAAACTATAATAATAAAAGTTCTGTTTTCTTCTCATACCCCAGTGGGTTATTTTGTTTATGCCCTAGGATGGACACACCCCACTGCGGAGGCCATTGTTTTACAATTTGTCATCCAGGTGTTCCACTCTCGTCCTCAGATTTTTGTTAGTTCTTTTAAGGGGACATTTCACTCTTTGTTTTAAGGCTAGAAACACATCATTTTATTTTATTTTATTTTATTTTATTTTATTTTATTTTACGTGGCATCTGTTGAGGTAGATCAAGGAAGACTTCCAAAGTCATTTTCCCTGTTCCGGAGCAAGGGCTGGCATCTATAATACAGTTTTAACAACATAAGTTATTTAAACTTTGTGTAATATTTAAATATTTTAACCAAATTAGAGAAGGATAGTAATAAATTAAAGATTAGTGGTAAGCTAAAATCGTGTATTCGTATTATGAGTATTAACACCAAGATTAGGATTGATAATATATTAGGAATCTCTCATTAGGAGACACTTCACTTTGTATTCTTTTATAACTGTTCCAGGGTTTCAGAGGGGAGCATTACACGTTAGAGCAGTTGTGGTCAACCTTGGCTGAACATAGGAACCATGTGGGGAGTTTTGGAAAATACTGATGTCTGGGTACTGATTTAATTTGTTTGGAGTATTGCCTGGGCATTAGAAGTTTTAAGAGCTCCCTAGGAGGTGTTTCTAATCTAAAGCTTAGGTTGAAAGCCATTGCTCTATTCTAGCTTCTCAAAGTGTGGTTCACGAATATCATGTATACCACCTACAAATTTCTTTGAAATGCAGAATCTCAGCCTTACCTCCGTCTCCTGAGTCAAAGTCCGCACGTTAACGAGATCCATGTGTACATGTGTACACCTGTGAAAGTTTAAGACTGCCTTACACTATCACCGTGGAGAACTATTGTAATTCTACCTCCTAAATTGCTGCATTTCTTAATAGTGAATAGTCTACAGAACTACATCAAGCAAGAGATGTTGTAAAGTTTTTGAGTTTTGGTTTTTGAGTTGTTTTAGAAATGTAACGTCAGGGTATGAGCAGCGCCCAGCTCACTGCTCCTGGGTGAGCGGGCGTCGCGGAGGCCAGCCTCCGTTCTCTCTAGGCTGGCGCCTCAGATTGCATTTATTTTTATTTCTATTCCACTTCAAGCTCTGGTCTGCTAGAGCTTTTTCCATGCTGTCTCTTAGTCCTGTAGGAAACAGAAGAAAGCCCCCCTTCTACTCATTTCTTAGGAACAACCCCGGGTTCAAGCTAAACTGTACCCCGGGCAGCTTTCTGGTAACCTGCACTGTTACTACTTCCCCTGAGCCCAGGCAGCCAGTGTGCGTCTCCCAATCCTGTCTTGAGCTGATTTTCACCCAGAATACACCTAGACAGACATTCTGGTTACTAAAATATTCATGGAATTCTGTAATGACTGGGAAAGAGCACTGCCCTGGAGAGCCGTGTCCCAGTCCCTCCCCCAAAGCCCCAAATTGGCAAGCTGCCTCTTGGGCACTGGAGGGCTCGCCTCCCCCCCAGCCATGAGCAGCAGGACCCTGCTCCCGGCCTCCAGCCTCTGTCCCTGCTAATTGACCCATGTTTTCATAACTCCCCGTTGCTTTAATAAAAACCAGTTTCTTGCCATCTTTCCTCATTCTTTTTTTCTCTTGTCACACTTAAGTGTCTGTCTTTTATCTTTCTTCCACATACCAGCATGCCAGTCTCTCATATATCTATGTCTTCAGTACATCCCAGTGGTTCTTAACGTATGGTCTCCAGACCAATAGCATCAGCAACACCTGGAACCTGTTAAAAATGCATATTTTTCTGCCCAGTCCAGATCCACTGAATCAGAATCTGGGATGTGACCAGGAATCTGTGTTTTGAGAGGCCCAAGCATTTCTGGTACACACTAAAGAAAAAGACCCTACGATTTACGATTTACATTTCCAAAGCCTCCATCAAATACCAAACTTCGTAATTTATGTTATACATGTTACCATTGAGTTTGCAACAAATATTTTATATGTTATATAAAACTTATTTGAGATATAGACTGAATAGATTTGCCAGCTTAAGTTGTGATTCCATTTGGAGAAGGGTAGTAAATAGCATAATTAATATAGTACTAGTTTAAAAAATGAGTTTCCATATAAGAGAGAGTATCACGAGGTGTAATAGAGAGCAATTTTAATTTTGATGATAGATTAACTCAGTCAATTGAAAATTAATATGGTGTTAATGAGAATGACTAATATTGAACATAACAGGGACTTACTGTTTCTCTGTCAGTGGCAGCTTGACTGGTTTTTGTGGGTTGATATTCCAGAAAAGAAACTACTTTTTGTTCAATATCTGCTCTGTCAAGCATCATGAGAAGTATCTTTTTCTTTTTTTTTTTTTTCAAATATATTTTATTGATTTTTCACAGGGAGGGAGAGAGAGGGACAGAGAGTTAGAAACATCGATGAGAGAGAAACATCGATCAGCTGCCTCCTGCACACTCCCCAGTGGGGATGTGCCCACAACCAAGGTACATGCCCTTGACTGGAATCGAACCTGGGACCCTTGAGTCTGCAGGCCGACGCTCTATCCACTGAGCCAAACCGGTTAGGGCATGAGAAGTATCTTCACATGTTATCTCAGTCCACAGACCACTGTGAGATAGTCGTGCCTCCATTTTACTAACGAAATTGAAGCCCCAAAGCAAATAATATTGTTCCTGGTTTTATAAATGTACACAGAGTCACTAGTGATTAGAGCCAGAAGGAAGCCAACACCTTTTTTCCTCTCTGTTCCTTTACGAATGAGGAAAGTGAGAGGTAAAGTGATATGACCACCATTGCTAGATAGCTGGGACTAAAACTAACACTCCTTATTTAAAATACATATAAAGAGGATGGGATCCTGAGGTTACCACACTATTCATTAGTTAACAAATAAAGGCACTGTTTGTAGTTGGGGCAAACAAATTCTTTAGATAGAATTTTAAATGTTTATCTCAAATCTCCCAAAATAAGAAAAATGTCCAGATACCACACTCCCTTATTAATATGGCTTAGTGTAAGATACAGTCTTCGGACTTGACTCTGCCATATCAGCCATTAGGGCAAGGTCATATAACTAACATTTTGAATAATCATTAAAATGCCTTTGCTCTTCTATTTGTAGGCTTGGAAAAATCTAGAATTCTTTCTGTTTAATCAGAGTCTTTCAATTTGGTTAAATCAAAGTGTTATATTTGCAGTTAATTGGGATAAGCTTTGAGTCCTTTGTAACAATCAGTTTTTCCAAACATGTTTAAACATACAGATTGTTCTAATACATGTTATATTCTGATACAGAAGTATGACTGTGTGTGTACCTTTAAGATGGGGTAATAAGGACACTGCCTATACAGATCAGTAAAGCTTCTATACGCCCTGAAAGTGGAAAGGGAGAGGCAACAGAGGGATTCTGAATGTGCCATTCTATAGGAAGTTTGCAGCATTTACATTGCAGCTACACTGATATATAAAGGGAGTTGCAGTTTCTTACATCCATGCAGATAATCTGGTTCTTTCACATAAAATACTTAAGGTCTTAAAATATGGTTCATTGCCAGTAAGAATTATTGTTAATACATGGTGGATGCTTTTGTTTTAACCAGGATCTCTGCAAAGCATCAGTTTCATTCATCCAGTGCCTCACTAGCTGGTGGGAGTCCCTTGGAGAAGTCCCCAGTGCGACCACAGGAACCTAACCACAGGCCCAGAGAGAGGATCTGGAGGCTTCATTCAAACAGCCCGAGTTCTTAGCTTGGCTGAAACTCAGACTAGAGGAAGAGGAGATAGCTTCTCCTCCATGATTCCCAAATCTGGCTGTTAATCAGAGTCACTGAGGAGCCTTTAAAAATACAAGTTCTGGAGCGGAGGCCCAGGGGCAGCCAGCACCATGTTTGGCTCCAGCCGTGGTGGCGTGCGCGGGGGACAGGACCAGTTCAGCTGGGAGGATGTGAAGACCGACAAGCAGAGGGAGAACTACCTGGGCAACTCGCTGATGGCCCCGGTGGGCCGCTGGCAGAAGGGCCGAGACCTCACCTGGTATGCCAAGGGCCGGGCAGAGGGTGCAGGCATGAGCCGCGAGCAGGAGCTGGCAGCTGTGAAGCAGGCAGAGCAGGAGGCGCTCATGGCGGCGCTGGGCTACAAGAATGTGCGGAAGCAGCCCACCGGCCTGAGCAAGGAGGACTTTGTGGAGATCTGCAAGCGTGAAGGTGGTGACCCCGAGGAGAAGGGGGTGGACCGGCTCCTGGGCCTGGGGAGCTCCAGCGGTTCCGCAGGCCGAGTGGCCTTGTCCCGTGAAGACAAGGAGGCGGCCAAGTTGGGGCTGCCTGTGTTCACGCACCACGGCGTGGACAGCAGTCGGCCCGGGGCCTCCCCAGCTCGGAAGAAGCCCAGGCAAGAGGAGAAGGTGGAGCAGGGTCCCCAGAGTCACAAGAAGAGCAAGAAAGAGAAGAAGAAAAAGAAGAAGCACAAGAAAGAAAAGAAGAGAGAAAAGGAGCACAGAACCTCACTGTCCTCGGCTCCGGCCAAGGGCCACCATCGCAAGCACGACTCCAGCTCCCCCAAGAAGAGGAGACGGCATGACAGTGACTGAGGTCCAGCCACCAGGACCCTGCCCATTCCAGGAGGCCCCGTCCTCAAGTGAAGGCTTTGAGCATGTGCCCTGCCAGGCCCACTATAGGGCAGGCTAGCAGGGGCCCTACCAGACCCCTGTAAGCAGACGAGGTGTCCAGGTGAGGCCTCATCCCCAGATGGCCCCAGGCTCACCAGAGGAGACACATCTGTCCAGGAGGTCCACCTGCCTCACGCTCCAAGTACTGCTACTTCTGTTTTTCTTGTGTTAACTCACCCTTTGTACTTAAGTAAACTTATTTTAAGCTAAAAATAAAAAATACAAGTTCCTGAAGGTTATACACTGGTAATTTATTGAGCATGTACTTATTGAGCTCTTAGAGAATAACAGTTCCTATTCTAGGCCCTGCATACAATTGATTCCTTGAATCCTCACAACTTTATGTGGTAGATACTACTGTTGAGATGAGGAAATAGAGACACAGTGGGTTGTTGCCTGAGCGTTTGCTGCTACGGAATGGCAGAGCCATTCCCCAATTGCCTGCTTCTAAAACACACATCCTTAACACTGGGCTGCTTCTGGGTCAGTTGAGAATGTGACAGTATACTTTTTCCCTACTTCAGAGCTTAATATAAAACTTTTATATTGCACTGAGCTGGTTTGTGTGTGTTTTAATATATTTTTATTGATTTCAGAGGAAGGAAGGAGAGAGAAATTCTATCATTGATTGGCTGCCTCCTGCATGCCCCTCACTGGATCGAGCCTGCAACCTGGACATGGGCATGTGCCTTGACTAGGAATTGAACTGTGACCTTGTAGTTCATTGGTCAGTGCTCAACCACTCAGTCACACCGGCCGGGCTAAGCCAGTTTTCAGGAGTTAGGGATGGCGGTGGGCATTAGGTGTAACTATAAAGGGGTAACCCCAGGGAGCTCTCTGTGGCACTGGGTAAGTTCGTGTCTTGATTGTGGTGTCAGTCATGTGAATCTACATACGATAAAATGAGAGTACATCTACCAATGTCAGTTGCTTATTTCAGTACTGTAGTTGTATAAGATGCATATTGGGGAAACTGCATGATTGGCACACAAGAATATTTTCGTAACTTTCTGTGATTATCTTTTTAAAAAATATATATTTTATTGATTTTTTATAGAGAGGAAGGGAGATGGATAGAGTTAGAAACATCAATGAGAGAGAAACATCGATCAGCTGCCTCCTGCACACCTACCACTGGGGATGTGCCCACAACCAAGGTACATGCCCTTGACCAAAATCGAACCCGGGACCCTTGATTCCGCAGGCCGACACTCTATCCACTGAGCAAAACTGGTCAGAGCCATTTTTTTAAAGTATATGCCTACCTTTGGCAAGCCTGTCTCTATGAGATTGGCTCAAAAAGACTTCTTCTGTTTCGTTTTTTTTAACATACATTTTTAATTGATTTCAGAGAGAGAGAGAGAGAGAGAAACATCAGTGATGAGGAGATAATCATTGATTGGCTTCTTTTCCTGCACATCCCACACAGGATCCAGCCCACAACCCAGGCATGTGCCCCTGACCGGAATCAAACCCAGGACCCTTCAGTCCGCAGACTGACGCTCTATCCACTAAGCCAAACCAGCCAGGGCCAAAGAGATTTCATGTTTGAGGACAAAACTAAGGGCAAGAAAAACAATGGCTCTGAGCAGAGCAGGAGCGGAATGGCGGTGGCGGTAGCAGCTGAGCAGGGTTACCACTAACAAGCATGTCACTGACCATAAAAAGAGTCCTAAAACCATTACTTGTATCTTGCAGTGATTCCCAAATGACTAGTGCCCAGTATTTAAATAGGAACCTCTGGAGAGAGAACTAAATGCACAGAATCCCTGTCACATCTTACAGGGTCCAGCAGTCTTGCTGAAAAAGTTTCCCAGGTAATACAGGTTTGAAAATCTGAGATTAAGCAGTGCTAATAAAGCTGGATCCCCAATAACATTTCAGCAGTCAACCACCATGGGGACTACAACCCAAGCCCTTGGCTGGTGTGGCTCAGAGATAAGCATACTATTCATGTCATATAAAAACATCCAACCATAGCCTTTTTTGAATGCTATGTATAAATAATGAAATGTAACAATTATTTTTTTCTATAGTCTCTCTTGGTTATTTACTAAGTTTCTCATGGCAGATAATGTAGTTAGTTACAAAAATATAATTACAAATACTTTTTAAAAAATATTGATTTTTCACAGAGAGGAAGAGAGGGACAGAGAGTTAGAAACATCGATGAGAGAGGCCGACGCTACAAATACTTTAGGTTTTGCCCTGGCTGGTGGCTCAACTGGTTGAGCGATATCCCATGCATTGACAAGTTCCCCAGTTTGATTCCTGGTCAGGACACATGCCTAGGTTGCTAGCTTGATCCCCAGTAGGGGGTGTGCAAGAGGCAGCCAATTGAAGGCTCTCCATGTTTCTCTCTACTTCTCCCTTTCTCTCAAATAAATAAATAAACCTATTTCAAAAAAAAAATATATTGTAGGATTCAAGGGCCATTCATTAGGTACTGCTATAAAGAATGGCTTTGGCCCTAACCAGTTTGGTTCAGTGGATAGAACATCAGCCTGCGGACTCAAGGGTCCTCAGGTTCGATTCCAGTCAAGGGCATGTACCTTGGTTGTGGGCACATCCCCAGTGCGGGGTGTACAGGAGGCAGCTAGCTGATCAGTGTTTGAGTCTCTCTCATCGATGTTTCTATCTCTCTATCCCTCTCCCTTCCTCTCTGTAAAAAATCAATAAAATAAATATATATTATAAAGAATGGCTTTGGCTACAAGTAACAAAATAACACAACCAACACAGGGCTCTATTTTTCTCATACAGTAAGAAGTCCAGAGATAGGCAGTTTTGGGTATTGGTTCCACAGCTCAAGAGTTGGGACTGACATCTCTGCCGTTTTCTTGGCCTTTTATGGCTCTAGCATTCAAGACTGATGAAGGGCAAGGGTCAGGACCACTGGCATTCTACTCCTGGCCAAAATGGCATCCCATGGCCACTCCTGGTAGCAGAAGAGGTTGGGAAATGGAGTTCTGTGCTTTTATAGTCCAGATGGCAGAAGCAAGAAAGGGAAAAGGGTACTGTTACTGGGTTTTGGATGAACCAACTGCTACTGTGCAACAGCTTTCAAATTACATTTTATCAGGCCTGGTTTAATTAAATCTAGAAACAGCTGATCAGATACATCATGAACTCGGAAAATAGTGATTTGAAAGTCAAGCATGAACATTTCCACTATCGATAATTGTACATTGTTCTATTGGTCTTTCGTTCTCTGTTGGAACCAATTCTAGCTGTTGAAGAACGTCTGTTCCTTCAACCAATTGCCTAATATAGGAGAAAAGGTGGAAAATTTAGTCAGTCATACATTTCCACATTTAGCTTACATTTCTAAATTAAGTCCTACCCAGCTTAGCTAAGGATGTTTCCTACAAATTAAAGTAACATCAGTGATTAATAAATAGTTCTAAATGTGTCCAGATTGCCATGGTTCTCCCACATCTATCTGGGACCCTTCCAAATCTGTTATTCTCACTACCATTAGGGTGAAGTTTGAAAAATGCAAATCTGATCTCACCTCCTGCTTAAAACACTTCCACAATTTCCCATTATGCTTATGATAAAACCAAAAGTCTCTACCATGGCTGGCCTCCCCACACCTCTCCAGGACTCTCTCGCAGCATGTGCCCCTTGCTCTCTGCTCCAGCCAGACTGGCTCTTAGTACCTCAGTAGCACCTTGAGCCCTTCCTGTCACTGCTGTCTCTGCTCTTGTCCCCACCCCTCTGTCTGGTCAATTCCTGGCCTTCCTTTAGGTCTTAGCTCAATCATTTCCTTGTGGACGTTTTCCAGGTCCCTTGATAGGAATAATCATGGGTAAATTTGATATTTACTTGAATACTTCCTTGATTCATTTCTGATTCTTTCATGAGGGCAGAGATCATGACTCTGCTTTGTGCTCAATGCCTAGCACAATACCTAGCACATAGTAGGCACCTAATCAACATCCACTGAATACATGAATAAAAGATAGCATAAAGCCACCATGCTGGTTTCAGCATCTGTTGACACTCACTGGCCACAAGCTGGAACTCTGAGTGGAGCTAATCTGATGGTTCTCTCAAAAAGAGAGACGGTCCTAAACATATGCTCTCTGCCAATGCTTGTATTGAGGCATGGCTCAGGGGAAGGTCAATTTCCATTTTATGAACCTTTATAGGGACATGGTCAGTGCTGACACTGTTCCTGTCCTAGTTGTCTTTGTCTGCCTCTGAGCTCTATTTTTGCCATCCCAATCAGAAACCATGACACAAGGTACATTCTGTGGATGAAGAGCAGAGGAAAAGGGACAGATTCACCTCTGTCCAAAAAGAATGTGAAGCCTCTTCTCAAAACTGGTTTCACAAATACTGAAGGAGCACCTACTGTGTGTACCTCTCCATTGTTACAGGTATTAGGGCACAAGATGAGACCCCCAGTCCCTACTTTGTGTCGTCCACAGTGTGCCAAAGAGGACAACCAGTTTCATTTTGGTAATCAGGGAGGTTTCTGACATAAGCCTTGAATGAAATTTTGACAAACTGAAGGAAGGCAGAATGAACAAATAAGCAAAGGCCCAGAGGTTGTTCTGGGAGTGATGGTACTCTGGTCTAGCTCAGCTGCCATGTCGACAGCTGCCAAATCCACATCTCTACACCTTGTCCAGCTTAAATACCTATTCCTGGGATTCAGGAGTTACCACCTGTCTGTTGTATCTTAATCCAAATCATAACTTGTCTATGTTAAATTCATGATCTCTCCCATATCCTTTTTGTCTTCTCTAGCTTGGTGAATGGCACCAACCATTCAACGAATTCCAAAATCCAAAATTCCATTCAACAAGTTCCTCTAGACCTTCATTGCCCAAATATGGGCATGTGTGGCTATTTAAATTTAATTAAAATTAAATAAAATTTAGTTCCTCAGATGCATTTGCCACATTTCAAGTGTTCAGTGGCCAGATGTAAACTTTGTGGTTAAAATGTAAAATGGCATGAAATTTCTCAATGGGATGAAGAGTTAATAATTATCCCTATGGAGTGACTGGAATAATCTAATACTTATTCAGAAAAATTCTAACACTTCACATCATCTCAGGGAAGAAAAAATAAACTTCAATGTATATTCAATAATCAAGTAGCAATATGAAACACTGAAGTGATGAAAAGTATAGTCATCCATTTTAGGTCCACAGGCATATAAGCATCTTGCTAATTATCTATCTATACTAATAAAAGGGTAATATGCTAATTAGACCGGGAGACCATCTGTGAGACTTTCTGGACATCCTACCAGACAAAGCCATGGTAACGGGGCTGAAGCAGAGGTGGTTAGGGGCGATCAGTCTGGCAAGGGAGGGCAGTTGGGGATGAGCAGGCCAGCAGGGGGGGCAGTTGGGGGCGATAAGGCTGGAAGGCAGAGTGGTTAGGGGCAATCAGGTAGGCAGACAGCTGAGCGGTTAGGAGCCAGCAGTCCCAGATTGCAAGAGGAATGTCCCTAGGGATCGGGCCTAAACTGGCAGTCGGACATTCCCTTAGGGGTCCCAGATTGGAGAGGTTGCAGGCCAGGCTAAGGGACACCCAATCTCATGCACAAATTTCATACACTGGGCCACTAGTCTAATAAAAGAGAAACATGCAAATTGACTACAACTCCACTATGCCCCAAGCCACACCCACCAGCCAATCAGAGTGGCTATATGCAAATTAACCCAACCAAGATGGCGGCCGGCAGCAAGCAGGAGGCTTGGTTGCCCCGGCGATGGAGGAAGCCAAGCTTCCCGCCTGCCCTGGCCAGCTGTGCCCTCCGCTCAAGGCAACAAAGTTTCAATTATAGAAGATAAAGAAATACCAGCTTGGGTCACTGGGGCGGTGGCCTGCCTGCACACAGCCATCAGCCCCTCACCCAGGCTGGCTACACCCTCATGGGTTAAGGGTGCCTGCTTGGGTTCTTGGCCAGCCTGCAAACAGCCACAGTCCCTCACCCAGACTGGCCAGGCACCCCAGCAGGACCCTTCATCCTGAAGGGGGCTTGGCCAGCCTGCAAACAGCCATCAGCCCGTCACCCAGACTGGCCAGGCATGCCAGCAGAATCCCCCACTCTGATCCAGGACACTCTTCAGGGCAAACCAACGGGCCCCCACCCATGCACCAGGCCTCTATCTAAACGAATAAAAGTGAAATAGTAAAATTAACTGTTTCTTCGGGACGGGGTAAGCCACGCCCACCAGCCAATCAGAGTGACTGTATGCAAAATAGTCCAATCAAGATGGCGGAGGCAGGAGCGGGGAAGAAGCCACAGACTGCAGCCTAGCCGGGCAGACTGGAGGTCTCTGCTGCAAACAGAGGCGGCAGCCGAGGGAGGGAGCAGCCAGCCAGCCAGCCTTGGGGCTGCAATGGGCCTGGGTGGGTCCCTGGGCACACACGCACAGAGGCTGCTAAGCCTCCTTCGAACCCACCCAGGCCCATGGCAGCGGGGGCGGGACCAGCCGGCCCAGGGGCTGCAATCAACCTGGGTGGGTCCCGGGGCACACACGCAGGGAGGCTGCTAAGCCTCCGCGGGACCCACTCAGGCCCATTGCAGGGGAAGCGGGACCAGCCGGCAGGCCCAGGGACTGCGATGGGCCTGGGTGGGTCCAGGGGCACACACGCAGGGAGGCTGCTAAGCCTCTGTGCCACCCACCCAGGCCCATCGCAGCGGGGGGAGGACCAGCCAGCTGGCCCAGGGGCTGTGATGGCCTGGGTGGGTCCAGGGGCACACAGGCACGGAGGCTGCTAAGCCTCTGTGCATGTTTCCCATGACCCACCCAGGCCCATCGGAGCCGCAGCAGTGGTGGGCTGGCTGGGCAGCTGGAGGATTTAATGAGGGAAGCTTTAGTGAGGGAAGGAGAGCTGCTCCCTTTTTCTCACACATGCCTCCTGGACCCACTCTCTCACTGGCTCCATTTTCTCTTACACAGGGGCAGGGGACTCCTGTGAGAGGCCCTATCTCCCTTCAGAGCTGGGGTGAACCCCCAGGGGAGCCAGGAGATGGAGAGATGGGCAGGGGTCAGGCGGAGCAGCAGCCAGGGAGAGTTTGGGGGAAGTAACCAGGTGGGGGAGAGGTGGAACAGGATGGAGGGAAGAATTTTATAAAAGAGTCAGTGGACAGCAGAGTTAAAAAAAAGAGGATGTATGAGGGAACTGTAGGGCCTATAATGAAAACCAAGTATAGTTGTGTACTGGGGACAGATTTTAAAAGTAGAAGTCAGAAAAGAAAAAAAGATAAATGATAGTGGATAATTAGGCAGGTAGATAGATAGGTATTAAAACAGTGGAAGTAGAGAAGAATGTATGGCAAAGGTAGGATGAGAGAAAAAGAGGGAGGGAAGAAAAGTTATAAAGGGGGAGTTGGTAGAGCTTGAAAGGAGAATGGGAAGAAGGAAGGAATGGGGGAGGGAGCAAAGCAGGTCAGAGGGAGGAAGTGAAGAAAAAATTAAGGTGGGAAGGTAGGAAAAGGGGAGGGTGGGCAGGGGTAAAGATAAAGGAAAGAAGGAATGTGGGAAGGTAAGGAGGGTAGTACAAAAATAGGAAGAATGATGATGGAACAGAAGTAGGAAATAAGGAGGAAAGAAAAGTTTATAAATGATGAGTCAGTAGGAAAAGTGTTACATAAAGGAGAAAAATTGTGTGAGAGGAAGAAGCCAATAAGGAAGTCAAATACAATTGTGCATGAAGGGGATAAGATTAAAAAAGAAAGTTAATAGGGGTGACCAGGCCGGTAGGGGA
>PVJC01013698.1:0-37590 GCA_004026665.1 Murina feae
TTGTACACAATTCTAGAAAAGCATTAACCTGAGTCATTTTCCATGAACTGCTCATACGTATCAGTGACAGTCGTGTCTCATTGAAAGTCAGTGAGGTTCCTGTGTTGCCATGAAACTGGAGACCTGGTTCTCTTCCACTGGCAGCCAGTGAAAGATGCTGAGAATAGCAACATGAGTGATACTGTGGACTTGACCCAAGCATGTGACCCATTAACTTAGCTGGTATGTAGGGAACTCTGCAAAAAGTTTGCTTCCTAAAGACATTTATTAACATCACTTCTCACTCCATAAAACCTTTCTGGGTAACTTCTCTGCCCCAAACCATTGTTCCCCCTTCCAAACTCAACATGAGCACTGTCTTATGCTGCCCTTTGAATTTAGATACCTGTTGGTGTACATGTCCAAGTCCTATCTCTTCTGCTAACCTGCAGTCTCCATTGGCAAAAGAAACATGTGCACGGCTCTATAGTCTCCGCAGTGCTTTATACACAGAGGAAGCTAAGAAAATGTTGATTGGCTTATTGGCAGATGGTAAGCGTTGACTCGAGAGGATGCTTTTGATTTGTAATCACAACACTAAGACCTTAAAGAGATGCCTTAGTCTGCTGGGACTTCCATTTAAAAAAAATGTCACAGACTAAATGCCTTAAACAACTGAAATTTATTTCTCATGTTCTGGAGGTTGGGGAGACCAAGATCTCGATGCCACCTGATTTGGTTCCTGATGAGAACTCTTCCTGCTGACTTGCAGATGGCCTCCTTAGCACTGGCTCCTCACATGGTGGGGAAAGAAAGAGATCTCTCTTTCCCCTTTTATGAGGCCACCAACACTCCTGGATTTGGGCCCTGCCCTTATAACCTCATTTAACTTCAGTTACTTCCTAACAGCCTCATCTTCAAATATAGTCACTTAGAGGGTTAGGGCTCCAACGTGTGAATTGCAGGGAGACACAATTCAGTCTATAGCATTCCACCCTTGCTCTCCCCAAAGTCATGTCCTGCTCACAGAAAAAATACATTCATTTCACACCCACAGCTCCAAAACTCTTTCCAGTACTCTAAAATCCAAAGTATCATCTAAATTTCATCTACATCAGCTGAGAATCCAGGTACCATTCATCCTGAAGCAAAATTTATCTCCAGTTATGAGTCTGTGAAAGCAGACAAATTATGTGTTTCTAAAACACAATGGTGAGGCAAACATAGGATAGACATTCCCATTCCAAGAGGGAGAAACAAGAAATAAGAAAGGGTGACAGGTCCCAAGCAGGTTCAAAACATAACAAGGCAAATTTCATTAGAAGTTAAAGCTCAGAAATAATTCTTTTTAACTCACTGCCCTACCTTTCAAAACCACCAGGTGGCAGTCCCACCCTCATGGCTCTGCTGGGTGGGAGTCCTGCACCAAGGCTCTGGGAAACCTTCTCCCCAAAGCTCTGCAGGGTTGAAGGCCAGTTGGCCTATTGAAACCAAGGCAATGGCTCCAGTCTATGAAACTGAGATGATGATGTCTGTTGGAATTGCCTTCAGAGTCATTCTCTACTTGAAGAACAGCTCTATGATCTGGGCCTGTAGGATCTACGAAGTCGAGCAGCCTTCCATTTTTGTCTCATTTTTCTGTTCTTTAGTTCCAGCCCACAATATTACTGCTAATATAACTTCATCTCTATTTTTGGCTCCTACTGAGATGTCTGGTTAAGTCCATGGGCTGTTAAGTCCGATGTTTGTTGGGACACACCCTCAGTGTTATTCTCCGAACAAACTTTCTCATTTTTTAGAATATGGGTAGACTGAGAATTTCCCAAATCTCAAGTCTGGTTCCTTTTTGCCTAACAAGCCCTCCTTTCATTCAAATCTCTCCTCTCACACAGCAGTAAGGAGGATCCAAGTCACACCTGCAATGCTTGGTCTAGAAATATCCTCTACTGAATATCTAATTTCATCATTCAGAAGTTCTTCTACAAAACACTCGCCCACAATTCAGTCAGGTTATTTATCATGTTACAACAAGAATGATCTTTCCTCCAGTTTCCAATAACCTTATTCATTTCCTCCTGAAATCTCATCAGAATCATCTTTAACATACACATTCCTAGCATGTACCTCAAAGGTCTTCCCCTGTCTACCCATTACCCAACACTCATAACTCAAAACCACTTCCACAACTTTAGGTATTTGTTACAGCAGCATGCAAATCTACATGTATTAGTTAGGGTTCTCCAAGGAAACAAAACCAGTAGAATAGCATGGTTTCCTGGAGAATCCTTGTAATACATTTATTATAAGGACTTGGTACAGGTGACTGTGGCAGTTGAGAAGTCTCACCATCTTTAGTCAGCAAGCTGGAGACTCAGGAGAGTCAATGGTATATAATTCAAGTTTGAGTCCAAAGACCTAACAACTAGGACAACCAATAGTCTAAGCTCCAGATCCAAGAAGTTCCGATGTTTCTGAAGAAAAGAAAGGACTGATGACCAAGGGAGTCAGACAGGAGGAGTTCCTCTTTGTTCTACTTAGGTCTTAATTTTTTGGTTGAGGCCCACCCACATCAGGACGGACAATAGGTATGAACCTCCTATAGGTATGAACCTCCTAGTGTTTATTGATGATGAATGGTCACAGGAAGTCATGCTTTGGTAAAGGGGCTATACCAGATGACTTCTAAGAACCTTGTGATGGTTAATTTTTTGTGTCAACCTCACTGGATTGTCAGGTGGTTCTTACATATTATCCTTGTTTTTATCAGCGTTCTATTAATTTGCCTTCAAAGACAAATTAAGTTTAGATTAAAATCATAAAGAATGTGGACTCAAGGCATTGAATTTTGAAAGCCAAGGTTGCTACTGACCTGCACACTGTAGTGCTTGGCCAGTGAGCAGAGGTGCCTACAGGAGAGCAGGGCCTTTTCAAGGCAAGACAAATGTGGTCCCCACACAGACTCTGACCTCTGGCTGCATCAGTGCAGCTGCAGGCACTTAGCAGGGGGTGATGACTTGGAGATAAATCTCGGTCTTTTGGGCCCTGGCTGAGTGCAGAGGTCAGTACTGAGGCCCAGGCTCTCCCCTTCTTGGGTAGCAGCATGAATCTCCTGCCCACATGGTGGAACTGGTCTGGAGGTGCTGATGTGCGGGACTTGGTCTGCCCTTCTTGGCTGCACCTGGCATCCATTTGAATCTAGTTTCACTCTTGTCCAAATGTTGAGGGGAGGAGAGAATACAGCGTGATTGGCTTCAACTCTGAATCCTCCCCCTGTCCCCACTGATGTCTTCCAGGCATCATTTACCATGAATCGTGTCCCCTTTCCTGATTGTCATCACTAAGGCCTCAGAGACCCCCTTCCAGCTTCTACAAGGAGCCCAGCATCTTTGGAAGCTAAATTGTTCTATAAATAATCTAATTCCACATACTATCTCTAAAGAAAGAAATCTTTTGACTGGCATAGGTCAGAATTGCTTTGAAATTCTGGGGGTGGGGGGTAAGAAAAATCCCCGTTAAGATGCAGATCAATGGAAGTCGTTTTCTAGATTCTCCACCTTTCTGCGCCTGATATCACAGTTTGACCAGTACCTTGGGTGACGCCTTCACACCATGACATTCACAATGTCAGTAAACATGCAAACCAGGTAGTGCAGTTGAACTTGAATGGGGAAATGGGAAAGGCCCAGCTTGCTCTCTATAAGCATTCTCTTCCCTGGCTCTGTTTTGTAAATGAGGGATATTAAACTACACAAAAAAGTAGCTTGAGTAAGTGAGGCATCCCACTGAAGGTATCAAAATCATGCAAGGGGCAGACTGCAGGGCGAGTCACGTCACCCTCCAGGATGGGAGACAATAGTGCAGGCCTAGTGGTTTGAGGAGTTTCACCAACAGGATGTTGATGGCTGAACTCTGGAGTCAACCCTGGGTGTTTCTGTGATGGCTGATGGGGTTCATCTCACATCTGTAACTCTCCAGTGACATCTCCGCCCATAGGTCAATCTTTGCTCAGGAGACAGGGGGCAGCGGGACAGATGGCAGGGAGTGCCTGTGCAGTAGACCCAGCCCTTCCTTTTGTGCGCTGTGTCACCGTGGGCAGGACATAGAACCTCCTCTGAAACTTTCCCACACCTGTAAACAGAGTCGTTAGGACAATTCAGTTATATGATTTTGTCTATCTTCTTTCTAGGTTGCAGTCAGTCCTACAAACGAAGGGTATTATTACAATCAAGCAAAACAAGGCAGAGACTCTATACTCCTCTGAAAACCTCGCCTTCAAGATCTCGTGTAGGCAGCACCAGGACCTTGCTATTATTTTTTAAAGTGGTTTCCATTCATGTTTAAGTCACTAGTTTCCATTCTAGCAACAGGTCAGCGAGCTAAAAATAGATCTGCCGAAAGCAAACAAGAAGGAACCTCCTCTGGTCCCTCCCTTTTGTTTTAGAAAACCACCTGAGTTGGCCTACAAGTGCCCAAAGTGTGACAAAAAGATGGTAAGTTCAGTACCTGCCTCCCAGCAAGTACAAGTGTCCTGTCGAATACCCCTGAGCCTACAGGTGAGTTTCCTTGTAGTAAAAGTTTAGATGACATTCACACTGCAGGATGGTGACAAGGGGATGAATGCAACCCCCCGTAATGTGGTAAAGGTGTCCTTCCTCCCTCAGAAAATATATTGATACCAAGTCCTAGGTAATAGATGTGCTCTTCATCTAAGCTGGAGCAGAAATAGAAACAAGGTTGGTGAGCATCCAGGAAGGTGAAAGGAAAACTTTAGTTTCCAATACAATGATGTCCTCTGTTACTTAAGACAGCCAGGTAAGCTCCCTTCAGTGGCACACAGATTTGGGGTTGATTAGTTTGATGTTAGACAACCCTGAATTCAAGAAATGGGTCGGTCCCTACTGCCTGTGTGACCTTGAGAAAGGGATGTATCGCTAAACCTGTTTCTGTTCCTGTGAAATGGCCCCTATCAGTCCATATGATATGACAAGAGGTTGTATATGAGGTGCTTGGCTATATTACTATGTGTGGAGGAAAGTTAGTTAAACCTACCTGTGCCACAGACACGAAGGCGACCCTCTCCCCTGCCCACATCCCTCCTTGAGCTCTGCCTTCTGGCATTTATGCTCTTGTATAATCCCCTCCCTTGGGTGCGGCTGAGATTTATGACTTGTTTCTATCCAGGAGAATTCAGTAAAAATGAAGGAATTTTGCAGATGGAATCAAGGCCTCAAATCAGTTGGTTTTAAGTTCATCCGAAGGAGTGTATCCTGAGTGTAGCCTGGCTTAATGAGGAGAAAGCATCTAAAAGAGACTCCTCTGCTGGCCGTGAAGAAACAAGCTACGGTGATGAGTTGCCCATCAACCGAAAATGCCACTGAAGGGAGCGGAGAGTCTTAAGTACGCAGAGGACATCATTGTACTGGAAACTAAAGTTTTCCTTTCACCTTCCTGGATGCTCACCAACTTTATTCCTATTTCTGCCCCAGCTTAGATGAAGAGCATATCTATGACCTTGGACTTGGCATCGATATCTTTTCTAAACTGGGGCTTTGCATACATTCCCTTAACCATCTGCAGTGTGAATGTCCAAACTTGTGACAGGTGCCTGTAGGCCCAGGGAGTGCCACGTGGCAGGGAACCCTCGGGGGCCTGGAGGAGCTCAGGGCCTTAGTCCTAAGTCTGCCAATAACCACAAGAGCTTGGAAAAGGGCTCCGAGCTCCAGGTGAGATGCTGAGAAGGGGACCCAGTGCAGCCATTGTCACACTCCTAACCCACAGACGCGGAGGTTGTAAATGTATTGGTTTTAAACCACTACATCTGTGGTAAATTGTGACACACCAACAGAAAACTAGTGACCACGGCTTCCGGAAATCACTTCCTAGAGACAGGCTTGGGTTGAGGAAGATAGCGCTCACCTTCGTCCCATTCATTGAAGGGCTGGATGCAGGGATGAGAGAAAGAAAAGCAGCTTCCCGGACACCACTGGTCCCGTTTCTGAGGAATGTGCCTGGTGCAGCAGCTGGGAAGGCTGCTCATGCAGTGCTCTTGACCCTCATCTGGTACCTGTGGAGGTCCAGGTACCCAGGAGGCTGTGCAATGACCACCTTGCCGTGGTTTGCTGACCTACCCTGTAAAGTTGGGCTAAGCTCTTATTCCCAGCTGCCCAGATGCCTTCTCCGCTCACCATGCTGTCTGCCTGACCATATTCCTACCAGTTCTGAAATACTGACTCCTGGTACATTCGTGTGTCTAAGCCTCAGGTTCCCCATCCACAAATGAGGGATCCCCCTGCTTGTTAAGGTAAGGATTCAATGACAGTGCAGGGATGCCTGAGCAGAGCCTAGGTGCAGAGAAAATGTGGCCCATTTGTATCACCAGACCTGCTCTTTCAAGGCCTCTCCTTCAATGTAGGCATCTGTGCACGCTGCCTCCACCCACCCCACCCCGCTTGAAGTGGCTGCTCCCCCCGTGTCCGTGAAGTCCCTCCACTGGCCGTCCTCCTGCTACTGCGCTACTGTCTCTCACCTGGAGGCATGCATGAAAGTGGAGTCTCCCCCAAATCTGATGAGGGCAGACACCTTGACCCCTCATCACTTCTGAGCCCCGCCCGGCAGCAATCTGGAACACTGAAAGCACTCCGTGACCTTCGCTGACATAAGATGAAATGAGATAAATGTTTGCTGAAGGTATGAAAGGCCAGGAGCTTTAAATAAGAAATGTCATAGAGCCTTACAGACAAGCAAGCAGGCCAGGCCAGGCTTACAGACAAGTAATGACAATAATAATGGGGGGCACCTGTTGAGCACTCACGAACTGTCTGGCTCTGTTTTAAGCACTTTGCATACATTAACTCACGTAATCCTCTCAACAACCCCCGGAGGCAAGTACTGAAATTGCCCGCTGTCTCTCTGTTTACCACTCAGGGTGTAAGCTCACTGTGGGCAGGAACCTGGTCCTCCATTCTTGTCCTGGGTCTGACGCAGGGGAGCTGCTCCCCAGATGTGGAGGGTTCGCAGGCACATTCAGTTTCACCCCTCTGTCCCCCCTGCCCAGCCTCACACCTGACATCAGAAGCTTCACTCACACTGAAGTAGGATAACCATTTAAGTCTCTAAAGATTCGATGCACCATAATTGCCTGAAATCACACCTATTGGAATCATAGGTAAAGCTAGTACTGCAAATCCACATTCTATTACCTGAGACAGAGGGTACGAGAGCCAATGGCATGCAGGGGGGGGGTGTCGATCAGAAAGGAGGTTCTTTAAAACAAGCCAATCCTGAGCTGGCTGCTAGGAAGGTAAAGGAGAGAGGAGGAGGAGGAGAGCATTTCAAGCAGAGGAAAAGGCACATGTGGAGGCCAGAGGCTGTAAGGCCAAGCCGGGCATTAGGCAAATACAGCTTTCCACTCCCACACCCACGTTCCTGGGCGGAGCCTAAAGGCTTGTAGTTTCTGAAGTTCCCTGGAAGGTTCTGATGTGCAGTCACTTGGGGGCCTAATCAATTAAATCAGTGATGCAAAGTTCTACTTGAGGAAAACTGTCCCTTTGGCTAGGGAACTGATGGGCTAGGAACACTTAAGTGGCCTTGGACCAGCCACCTAACTGCGGGTGCCTCAGTTTCCTCATCTCTACAATGAGGATACTAATGGTAGTAATTAACACACAGAGACGTAGGGATTAAATAAGTACATGTCAAGCAGTTAGAAAGCACACAGTAAGCATATAATCAATGTTAGCTACTACTACCATTATTCTTTCCCCTTGCAGGAGACGCCTGGGAATTATTGCCACTTGTTCTCACCCAGCGAAAAGGCTCCACTTTAGTGACATGAAGGGCATGGGAGGCAGGGAAAGAACTTGGCGTAATCTGCTCTACCCCAGTTTCCCCCACGCCGGCCCAGAGGCCCACATAACGTGTTCATAATGAGTCTCACATGTGATCCTGGGTCTACGTTTTTGTCCATCTCCTTTAAAATCTCCCCAACGAATTTACTAAAGTTGTAAAATAAATGAATAAAATAATAGGATATTCTAAACACTCAGATCAGGTATTATAATTAATGTCATAGGATTGCTAAGACTTCAAAGAAGAGTCTATTACACATTTTTTTTTCTAAGGAAATATTGATAAGGGCTCTTTTGCAAACCACAGAACTCACTCTGGCTAATTTAAGCAGAAAAGGAATTGGTCTAGAAAGTCATTTCCTGGCTTCTGCCTTGAAGATGCTGGGCCCATAAGAAGCATGTTTGAAAGGTGCAGGGCAGCAACAAAGTAGGACAAATGTCCACTACACCTCAACACTGAAACCAGTTGAAAATACTCTCCAAAGTATAAACAGATGAATAATGAGTAGCATGCTCTTTATTGTTGCTTGGCATAGGAAAGAACCAATTTCCTGCCAAGAGCTTGAATATGAGCAAGCTAGGTGCCCGCGCGCGCGCGCGCGCGCATACACACACACACACACACACTGAAACTGGCTAATCTGAAAGTTAACCAGCATAAGTCAACAGTAGCCAGAGACCATAAGTGGATTCCATGGATTTACACAATTTAAATTGAGACCAGGATCCAGCAGGCCCAGGAATGTAGTTCCATCTACTGCATAGTTGAGAAATTCCCCAGTGCGGCCAAGTGTCTTGATTCAGGGGCACAGGGAAGTCAAGGGCATAAAACAACCCAAGGGTTTACCATTAGGAATGCTTGTCTTCTACTGGTAAGACAACATTCCCCTTTCTCAGGAAGTCTACCTTCACCACCTGAGACCTCACAGATTGCTTTGTGTGTGTGTGAATTCTTTACCTGTCTCACTGGTATGTGAAATTATTTTGGAAATGAGGTCATCGTAGTGTTTTCCTGGGTGACGTCCCTGGGTGGACCCTGCTGCACCTCCCCACTGCCAGGTGGCTGAGGCCCAGCACACCGACGTCAGGGCACTGCCCAGAGAAGCAGGCTATGTCAGCAGCACTTCTCGGAGGGAGCCAGGCCAAGCAGTAAACGTCAAAGGGATCGCTGGACAGAGCCACACCCTGAGTGCAGGGGAAGTGAGAAAGAAGAATGAGGGGGTGGGAGCTGGTTCCCTCCATGGGCAGCTCTCCACACAGAACCTGAGTGCATTACCGCGGACACCTTTCCATGTGTCTGGCAACGAAGTCGGTGAATATTTCATCACATGCAGGATAGGAATATTAATCATTTGGATTCACATAGGAACATTCCCCTAGATGTTGAGTCTTACTACTCAACCCTCGGGTCACAGGATCCCAATGCTTCCTAGAATGGACAGCCATGGGTGATGATGGCCACCTTCACTGGAGGCATCCTCATCATCATTCATGGAGAAGGCCAAGCCAACAGCTCTGGGCACCACACCAAATTTAGTTCAATTCCTTGTCAATTTGGCACCTCTATTTTTGTAAATAAAGTTTAATTAGGACATAGGCATACCCATCTTTTACGCATTGTCTGTGGCTGCTTTCAAGCTACAATGGTACAGTTGGGTAGCTGGGATAGTGACGGCATGGACCTTGAAGCTAAAAGTGTTTTCTGTGTGACCCTTTATAGAAAAGTTTGCTGACCCCTAGGTTACAGGAGCTCCAAGACCCTTACCAATTAGATGGTAAACTGCCTGAGAGTCCTTCTGGAATATACCACAGGGCTCAATAAACAGTGCAATCAAAGAATCATGACCTCAGCTATTTCATTCAATCCCCTTATTTTGAAGATAAAGAAATCCAAATGACTAGTACACAATAATAGAATGACAGCAAGCGAAGCAAAAGACAAGGTTCCTGAGTTCTACTATATTGCTCTGTTACTTAACAAATATTGAGTGACTATGAAGAAATGCAAAGATATGTGTGGATTTATATAGCAATTTGATTAGTTGAGTATATGATGTATGCCAAACACTATAGGGATATAGGCATTTCAGTCTTGGATCTCAAATCTTTGGAGAAGAGTTGATGTATAAAGTATATTGAATGTGTATGTAGAAAATATATATAAATAATATATACAAATAGTAAATCCTATATAATAAAGAGTTAATATACTAATTAGACTGAATAACTGTCTGGACGACCTTCCAGATGACTATACAGATGACTTTCCAGATAAAGCCAGGACTGCAAGTGCTGACAAAAGCTGTGAGGACCAGCTGAGGCAGCCAGGTCTGCGAGGGCTGAGCCCCTTGCATGAATTTCGTGCATTGGGCCTCTAATCCTATATAATAATCCTATATAATAAAAGGATAATATGCAAATTGACCCTAATAGTAGAACAACTGGGAATGACTGGTCACTATGACACATATTGACCACTAGGGAGCAGATGCTCAATGCAGGAGCTGCCCCTGGTGGTCAGTGCACTCCCACAGGGGAAGCTCCGCTCAGCCACAAGCCAGGCTGATGGCTGCCAGTACAGTGGTGGTGGTAGGAGCCTCTCTTGCCTCCTCAGCAGTGCTAGGATGTCCAACTGCATCTTAGGCCTACTCCCTGCTGGCAAGTGGACATCCCCCGAGGGCTCCTGGGCTGCCAGAGGGATGTCCAACTGCCAGCTTAGGCTTGATCCCCGGGAAGCAGGCCTAAGCCAGCAGGTGGACATCCCCCAAGGGGTCCCAGACTGCGAGAGGGCACAAGCCAGGCTGAGGAACCCCTTCCTGAGTGCACAAATTTTTGTGCACTGGGCCTCTAGTATAGCTATAAATAATAAAATGATGGCACACACGCTGTCCTCTAGGAAGCAGCCAGTCATGAGGAGTGGATCCATGTGATCTGTGACTTTAAGGTCCCCATGGCCAGTTGGTTCCTGTCCTATTTGCTGAACCACTGAAGGAAATCAGCACCAAGCCTGGGGAGCAGAACCATGGCACGAGTGACCTTTATCTTCCATCCCGGCCTCTTTTTTCAGCTCCTGTTGACCATCCTTTCCCTACGTCAAACCCTTTGTCAATGAGGTGCACCTGATAACCACTCCTTTCCCTCCTCACTGATGTGTAATGACACACTGGGTGGTTTTCCATCACTGCCAAGTGTTAAGCAGCCAGACGTTCCAACTGAGAGCCGTTTATCTCCCACTCTGGAATGAAAGGTACCTCGCCCATGATAGTGTAATTCTTGGCACACAGGTAGAAAAATGTTTTCTGAAGGGTATTAGGCCTAGATAAGCTTCAAATAGCTTTTGAAAGTGACCTAAGGTGGGGGAGGGGACAGAAGGGATAGTGCATGGTTTTTCTCTAGGGTTGCCCTTATTTTCCTGGTCAACCCTAGAGAAGCTCCTGGGGTCCTGATAGGGATGGAGAACCTGGGGTCCCTTCATCTGCTCGCTCCAGAAGCTGCCATGGCAACAGTTCTCTTGGGGGAAGAGGTAGGTGGTTTCTTTCCCCTTCTCTGCCACAGCTTAGCCGAGACTCTCCCCTCACGTCCCACCCCTGAATTGAATCCCAAGTCCTTTCCTGCCTGGGCTGCAGAGAACCCTGTTCAGTGCCTTCCCGGGACCAGGTCCCATGGCTCCAAGCTCCCATAGCCTCATACATGCCCTTGGGTCACAGTCCTTCCGCCTGTCCAATGGCTGCCCTGCCACTTCCTCACTCAGGCTGCAGGTTCAGCCAGGGCCTAGCTGTGTCTGTTCTGTGCACCTGCTTCCCACCCAGCTCAGGGTGTGGCACTTGGTAGACCTCAATAAAATAACTGCCATACAAACAAGTATATTTCAAGCAACTTTGACTTTAATTTTATGTTCAATTATTAACATGCATTAAAAGATGTGGTCTTGGAGTCAGCCAGAACTGAGTTTGAATCCCAACGCTACCACTTCCCATGGGACCTTTCTAAGCACCAGATTTCTCATCTATGAAACAGTCACAATATATCTACCCCATGGCATTGTGGCGTGAGGGGTAGTGAATTAAATAGAGTGACTAGCATAATGTCTAGAACATAGCAGGTACTCAAAACAATTGTATTATAATGCCTCCCATATTCTTGCTACCTTTGAGTATGTCACTTGTCTCAGAATCATTTTGAAAGGACCTAGCATCAGGGAGAAACCTCAGTCTGCTTTCTGGCATTATACCAGCTAACTTCTCTGGGCCTCAATGTCCTATAGCAGGCTCCCTGGAAGCTACTAAAATCCCATGAAGATTCAACGGAATCCAGTGAACTCCCGAAATAAAATTGTTAGTTTTCTTTCAATTGACAGTTTTTCACCTTCATGGTGCCCTGACAAACTGTTCTGATGTTGCTGTTTTACTGTGGGACTCTCCATATGTCTGTAAATGAGTCCCGTTCTTAGCAGTGCAGAAGGACTAACTGGAATAAGCACAGGTTTCTTTCAAGCCAAGGACTCCATCCATGCAAAGATGAGTTCTGAAGTCCAGCCTAGAATCCTGGGGCAATGAAAAGCCAGCCCTTTAAAAGAAGTCTGCCTTTGGTAGCCAACCCCACATCACACAGCAAGTTTTACTTTCACTCCCTTCCCAGGGGATAAAAGGGTAGGAGATACAGAGGGGAAATGACTTGACTCCTGAAGTAGAGGAAGTATTCAGTGCAGGAGGACTAAACATTCTCCACACCCGAGGGGGATCCTGACTCCAGGCCTTGGCAGTCTTCTCCAGGATCAGGGTGCACACAGACATCAAGTACAGTACAGGCAGTACCCCAGTGGTATGCAGCACTCCTGGTGTCTCTCTCCCTCTCCCTTTATTCATTTCCCTCCTGCTTTCTGGCCTGATATCACAATCCTAGCTGGTATGACATCATTCAGAGTAACACATATTTTTTTAAAGGACCTCTGGGGGACATGACCCAAAACAAATGGGTGAGAATTGATGTTACTGTGGCAAACACGTCCGAAGGAGACTTGAGAACAGTTGGGTCTTTCTGTAGAGCTAACTCCCTACCTGGTAATTGTCTGGTTTTCCTTAAGCATAGAGATCAGCCTTGACCTTGGCCTATTCATTGTAACCGATGGAGAATGAAAGAAAAAGGCAAAGCCTTGTGCATTCTGCTCTAGCTGGCAGTTTAAAAAATTTCTTTGGCTTCAGGAAGAATATTTTCTCCTTGCACAGCTGGGAGTGTCTGGGTGAATCAAGGCAGCAGAGAGGACAGAGCTGATGCCCTAGCCTGGGGTCTGAAACGAGGTTTTACCAGGCCCCAGCTCTGTGACCTCAGTCAGAAGGCCCTGCCTCTCTGAGCTTCAGTTTCCTCCTCTGTTGGGAGTAATAATAGAACCTATCACAGAATTCAAGGAGTCAATATGAATAAGGTGTTCAGAACATCACACACCTACAGCTATTAGTATCCAGTTATAAATCCATTCTCTGGCATCCCAACATGCAGAGACCAACAAGGACTAAAGAATGAGGACTACTTCCTCTGCTTCATAAGTCAGGTCAGTTCCCCTCTGCCTCTCCTAGCCTTTCCTCCCCTGCCATCGCCCAGTCTCTTTCCCAACACTTTCCACTTCAGGCACCAGATACTCTAGGGATGGGGATGAGCAGCTGTGCCAAACACACACACACACACACACACACACACACACACACAAAAAAAAAAAAAAAACTACCCAAAACCCCATGACTCCATGACTGTTTTTATAATTCTATAGGTCATGGGGCAGATTCTAAAGTCAAGGACCACTTTTTAGGAAGTCTGGAATACTATGCTCATTGGGGTGACCTATGAGCAGCTGGAAGGCCCACTGCCCCTCAAAGTTCTCTCCCACATTCGCAACATTTAAATGGAAATTTCCACCGTTAGACTCACCTCTCTGGGTTCAGCTATTCACATGGACCTTTGTTAGGTTATGAGCAGTGTTCTCTTAATGGACCATGCAGCAGTCACGGGGCTCTGGTTAATTACAGACATCTGGGACCCTCTCCTGAAGACTCTGATTCACAAGTTTGTGCTGGAATTTGGAAAGTGTCCCGGGTGGTTGGTGCAACCATGCAAAGCAGGGAAACCCTGATCCCGTGAAGACTACCAAGGCCTGGAGTCAGGATCCCTGGGTTTCTCCCTCAGCTTATGCAGAGCAACACAGTGCATAGGCCCCAGCAGGTTACGTTGTCTGTGATGAGGGTTAAATCTCTTCCTCCCTCAAAAGGACTGTGTGAGGATAAAACCAAGAGACTTGGAGATGCTCCAAAAACACTACGGACCCATAAGGAACCATTTTAAGAGAGTATAGAGAATAAGGTGAGGGAAGGGAATGCAGGCCTAGTTGGAGTGTCTTCAATATCAGGTTAAAGCAGTTGAACTCGATGGAGCAGGTAAAGGAGTGGGTGTCATAAAGACAGTATTCTAGGAAGATTAAGCCAATGGTATCAAACATGGTGGACGAGAGGTGAGAGAGGCTCTAGGCAGGATGCCCTCTTAGAGAGTGAAGAGGAGATGAAATGGCAGGAAGCAAGGAAATAAATCATTTCAATGGAAGAGACAGATTTGTTGTTTGTCAAGTCTGCTTCCCCCTTTTTTCTGGGAAGGCAACTGGATGGCACTTGAGGTCAGGACTATGGAAAGTGATTGGAAAGGATCTGACCACTTCCAGGCAGGGACCATGCACACCTTCCATGTGATCCCCATTTGAGTATTCCACCTGTGCTGCTCAATGCAGAGGCCATCAGAGAAGCTGGCAGCACTCAGGTGTGGTGGAATACAGAGAGGGAGGAGCCTGAGCAGGGAAGAAAATTCATCAAACATGGCATTGGGCTATTATATGAACAAGTTCATGGACTGTGGTTTTAGCAGTGGGGCATATACTGACCAACACAATGCCTTATTCTTGAACAATGAAAACTCGAGTTTACAAAAGGGGTTTGAGATTCTTATCTTATTTGACACTTATCACAATACTGCTAGACAGATCAGATCTCTGTTATACTCATGAAGTCCCCAAAACAGGAGAGGTCACACAATTTTCCCAAGTGGCTCTCCTCTCCTGGAGTCCTCTGGTCCAGTCTTGTCCAGAATCCTTTATCTCCACAGGACAAACCTGAGGTGTTTGTGATAAAGGACCACAGGCAAATTACCAAGACACTGGATCCTAGATTTTATGATATGACTATTAAATACCACAGGACCAAATGAATAAATGAATAAAAGGCAGATGAGATTGCCCGCCCACTTCTGCTGTGTACTGGGTCTCTGCTCATTGACAGAATTAGGAAGAAGAGGCCTGCATTGAGGGGAGAGGATCCTCCGGCTGAGTCTAGAAACCTGTATCTGTTGCCATGACAACTTCCCAAACTGGATTTTTAAAAGATAGTAACAATGGTTTTCACTTCTTTATTCTGGGCAATGGGTTCTCAGTTGGTATTCATTCACTACGCATGCCCCCTTTCACCTTTAGTGTTTTTCCTTGTTTCTTTCCCCTTTACTATAGAATGATAAAACAGAAGTGGGGAAATCCTTTTAAAGTTCCTAGAGGTTGATGTGGAGTGTAGAGTAACCAGCACAAAACTTCTAAACACCACAGCCTATAGGGGACCTGAGACATACTTTGAGACCTCCCACTTCAAAATACTTCTCTGATGCAGCAGCACCAGGCACCCTTAGGTAAGTAAGCACTTCCTCACTCTAAGATACAACTGCATTGCCCACAAGCACGTGGTAGCACATGCAGTCTTCTACATTACAAATAAAAGTTCCAAATCGCTCAGCCTGCCATCAGAGGTGCCTCACAATCCAACCCTAACTTACATTCCTGTCTTCCTTCCCAACATCCCTTCACACACTCTTCGCCGCAGCCAAGCAGAACACTTGGTTCTTCCATACACATCCGGCCATTTCTTGCTTCTACATAAGCCATTGTCCACCAAGTTCCCTTCATCTGGGATGTTGCATTTATTTCCTACCTTTTTCATCACCTTGGCTAACACAGCGTATGCCTCATTCCTCTCCTCATATGAGCATTTTCTAAAGCACAGTCCCTATTTCTTTACCCCCTTCTCCATACTTTCTACTTCAGGGAAGTTATCCCTTTGACTTATTCTGCTCTAAGAAGTTCAAACCCACATTCCTAGTCTTGGCCTTCCCCTCATTCTTCCTTCTGGTTTCCCAGCATTGTAAAGGACATCTGTGCTTGCCTGGTCTGTCATCACCTCGAACAAAATAGTTCTAAAATCATATTCTCCTCATTAGTGACAACTCCCTTCGTCATGGCTCTATTTCTATCAGTCATAGGGATTCATGATTAAAAGGAAACAGAAAGCTAAAGCTCAATTCGTTTATCTGCACTCAACCCATTCACAACATTTTACTAGTATATGGAAAAATAATGGCAAGCCCATCAAGGGTGTCACCATTCCAAATATGGAAACCAGTCTCTCCGGAGGTGAATTACCAGAAATTACAGGTGCACATATTTCTTCCAAGGCCTGTGCCCAATTTTGTGTTCACATCACTCTTTCAAAGCAGGCTGTTCCTTTCAGCCCTAGTTTAGGCTCATTATCACCTCATGGCAGGAACACTGAAGAATCCTCCTCATAGGCCTCTGCCTCAAGGCTCTCTGTATCCCAACGTCCTCACAATGGACACAGTCATAAGAGCAAGGATAAAAACAGCAGCAGCTCATACTTTATCTCACTCTTCTTCCTCAAATCCATTAGCAGCATGCATCCCAAAGTGTTAGATTGTGAATTTTTCAGACAAGAGGGGGCCAGACTAGATGACTTCTAAGAGGAAGGTTTTCCCAAATCAGAAATTCTATGATGTTATGATTGCTGGTCCTTTTTCACAGAAGAGGAAACTTGAAAAAGCTTTACACAAACAACGGGTGGCAGATCCAGGTCTGGAATCCAGCTCTTCTTACTTTGAGTTCATCAATCTTCCCACCACATCATGCAACGCAGCATACGGACTTTTTTAAGCAGGAACCAAATCAAGCTCCTATTCTGTGTAAAAACTTGGTTATTTACTCCCCATTACTCACAAGGGGGGCAAAAACCACTCTCATTCAAAACCATTCTCACTGTTCTGTTTTGGTTTTTGTGTGTGTGTGTTGTGTGTGTTTGTGTGTGTGTGTGTTTTAATCTTGTTTTCAACTGCACTCTCCACATACCATTCTCTTCAGCCAACCTTGTATAGCCACTGAGCCCTGAACACCCTCACTGCCATACTGTTGCTGGACTTGACCTGTTACCCACTCCTAGCTACTCTGTGTATCCTAATAATTTTATAAGTAAAATGCAGGTCCTGCCTCCTCCTCAGAATAGGCCTGGATACCTCATTCAAGCCACACTGATCCCCTCATCTGAACCCTTCGTTCATGTGCTGCCACGCATGTGCTCTGAGGTTTCCTTGCATTTTTGCTTCTTGGCTGCAAATTCATGGACTGCTGGGACCCCATCTTCCTAGATCTCCCCTCTCTGCTTCCAGCTCTCAGTTTCTCAGAGTGGGTGACTCCATACACAAGTTTGTAAAGTGGCCAATGGATTGACTGATTGATTGTAAACCCTTAATTCCAGAAATCCTTTATCTTACTAACATTTCCTTCATGCCTAGCTTTTAAAATTACTTGTCACTCCCATGTCATAAAAAAAAATTACAAAGGCATAAAATCAAGTTATAAAAGAAAGGTCATAAGCATTCTTTTCCTCCCTTTCCTGGTTTGTTTGTGGGTAATCTGGGGTGATTAATGCTACTAGCATCTTTGTCTCAGCCTCCTTCATGCTATGAAATGCATGATTCCACTGGGGACTGAATTTCATCTTGCCCTTTGGGTAGTTTAGCCCTATTCACCCATGTTCCAGGCCAAAGGTTCTCACTCTTTGATGAATCCCCAAATCACTCAGTGGTCGTTTTGTAAGGGTACAGATGCCTGGGCCTCACCCAGACCCCCTGAGTCAGGTCCACGTGAAGAAGCTTGGCAGTGACTTTTTCATGCCGCAAGGCTAGCCACCACTGGCCTCGCCGTGGTTCATCATGATTGCACAGTAAACACAGTCCAAAGACTGGCAGAACTACGGGTGCATCTAGAGTTAACAAACCCATTTCTTTTTCCCACAAAAGATTCATTTCAGTTCTGACAGCAGACTATCAGACTTATCTTTAAAGAATTTCACAGTTCAGAGCTAAGCTACTCCTTGAGTAAATATGTAAGTTTCCAAAATAGGTTCTCACTCACCGGCTGGCTGAGAAGTGTTCCCAGTAGTGGGAGCTAACCCCTCAGAACACCCGCGGGGGCAGGTCTCAGGTGCCCCTGGGTGGAAGGACCCTATATTGACTCAGGTTTTCAGGAAACCCCTGCTTGACTACTTGGCTTCTTCACTATTTCTTATCCCCAGCCTTGATGACAAAGACAACTGAGGATGGCTCCTTGGTAATAGTTTTAAATGACAGCAGGTATTGAGAATCTGTCATGTTCTCCAGCTCTCTGAGCAGCAGCCCCATCAGAGGCAGACTGGTCCAGGGATGGTATCACTGTGCTCCAGCTCCCAGTATCTGTGTCCTGGCTCCAGCAATGAGGCAGGGGAGTCAGGACTGAGTCTGACTTCTCCAATACATCAAGGGAGGGAAGCTCCATTTGGGCTACACTGGGCCTTCAGAGGGGGCTTTCTGATAGCCCAGACCCATACACAGCTCACACCGACCCCATATGATAGGTACTGCCATTATCATCATTGCACTGGTAAGAAAACTGTGTCCCAGCCCTGACTGGTTTGGCTCAGTGGATAGAGCATCGGCCTGTGGACTGAAGGGTCCCAGGCTCGATTCTGGTCAGGGGATGTACCTTGGTTGTGGGCACATCCCCAGTAGGGGGTGTGCAGGAGGCAGCTGATCCATGTTTCTCTCTCATCCATGTTTCTAACTCTCTATCCCTCTCCCTTCCTCTCTGTAAAAAATCTATAAAGTATATATTTTAAAAAATAAAAATAGAACTGTATCCCAGAAACGCCAAGCAGCCTGTCCTAGACCACACAGCAGGTCACCCACAGCCTGATACTCTTCCACTTCCCCTTCTGCCGCCATGAACATGGGCCTAGCACCCAGCAACTCAAAAGGAACCAAGAATAAAAAACTTTTGACCTGACAGTCTAAATCTCTGGGTTCTTATCTGGTTGGAGTCAACAAGCACTCAGATAAGCAACACAAGTCAGGGGCTGACACCATTGACCGTGCACTTCAGCATCTGCAGATCCCCAGTCCTCACTCCCACTGCCTGCTGACACGGCACCTGAGATGTGCATCACCCGACACCCGACACTAGCACTCCCATGGGTGTGTTAACAGGAAAAGACGCACTCACTGACATAGCAAGGAAGATGAATTTGTGTATCGAATTATTGACTGCAGATTAAAACCGGGAGGTGGTGAGGAAGAAAAACATTTGCTTAATGTGATGAAGCAAATGTGAAAGCCTGCTGAGTCCATGCTTAGGCAAGCTGCCCAAGGTGCCCAGGCAGCCGGCGGGCCGCAGGGGCCTGCGAGGAAGCGCCACGAGATTGGCTCTTGTCTGTTCTGAAAGTCAAATGACCACACGTGGATCACCATGACTTGACTTGACCCTGCACCACTGTCAGAGCCTTTCGGATCACTCAGTAAATGGAAGGACTAGTCGTTTCTGCCAGACAATCAGCAGGACTCCATTCTGTTTTCCTCCGTGCTGAACAGATGACTATTTGACCCCTGATTGTTCTGGAGTCCCGTGGATGGGGCATTATTGTCTGGCAGCATCTGTTAGCTGAGCACTGATTGGGCACAAGCTCTCTACCTGCAACTCTGCTGATCACGATGCCCTGAGGTTGTTGCAAGTTCTGGACATTCATCTGCACCAGGAAGCCCACCTCTTTTGGCTGAGGCAGAAGCTGCCTTCCTCTCAGACCCCCTCTAACTATGACTCAGAAGCTCTCCAGGAGAGACTGGGGGTATGCCTGGGGTGGAGGTATAAATATTGTTTCTGGGTTCCACCCACAGGAACTTCAATGTAGTTGGTCTGGTGTGGCATCAGGAGTTTTAAAATTTCCCCAGACAATTTGAATATGCAGCCAACAATGAGAACCACTGGTTTCTGTAGAAATCCACACCATGGTCCCAAGAGACATTTATAGCAAATTGGCCCACCATTGGCACCTTTCTTCATGGCTTTCTACATCTTGGGGTGAGGCTGGGGGTGGAAGAGTCAATGCAGATGAGAGGGATGCCTTGATCTCTCACTACTCAGCATATCCTGTGTTTGCCTTTCTAAATCACTTTCTGTTTTGCTTTTACTTCCTTGCTCTTTTTTATTTCAATAAACCACACTCAGTGCCAGCTATCTATTCTCTAACCTGTTGTTCACCCTTTATGATCATAGTCCAAGCTACATACGATCTCATTTATTCTCAAAAGAGGCCTTCGAGTGAGGAAGGAGCCAGGCTTTTGTATCCTTAGGCGAATCAGGGACCTGAAGATCAAGAAAGGTTCTGGGAGCCATGGAATGCACATCATTATTTCACTTCCATGTGCCTATAGCTATTTTCCACCTACAAAGCATTTTCACCTACTGGCTGCTGTGGAATCCTGACAGCAAGTCTGTGGTGACAGAATTTTCATAACCAGGGAGTCACAAAGACTGATTGGCCCTGATCCAGTCCAGAATACACCTGTTGTCCCAGTCTAATTATTGGTAGCACCTCTTTTGACTCTCAGAAGCATTTTGGTTTGGACAATAAATGATCTGGTTGATCACCTTGTTCACAACCACCTTGTTGTTTTAAGAGGGGACTATTGAGACTTGAAGAAGTTAAGTAATTTGTTCAGAGTCACTCAGCTAACTAGAGGCAGAGACAACACTTGAACTTGGGTCCTGTGTCTCCAGACCTCTGCCTCATACATGGATATTATAGAACAACTAGAGGCCCGGTGCATGAAATTCATGCACTGGGGCGGGGGGGGGGGATGTCCATCAGCCCAGCCTGCACCCTCTCCAATCTGGGACCCTTCGAGGGATGTCTGACTGCCTGTTTAGGCCCGATCCCTGTGGGCCTAACCACCCGCCTGCCTGCCAGCCTGATCACCCCCTAACCACTCCCTTGCCAGCCTGATGAACACCTAACTGCTCCCCTGCCAGCCCGATTGCCCCCAACTGCCTTCCCCTACAGGCCTGATCTACCCTAATTGCCCTCCTCTGCAGGTCTGGTTGCCCCCAACTGCCCTCCTCTGCAGGCCTGGTCCCTCCCAACTGCCCTCCCCTGCAGTCCTGATCCCCCCAACTGCCCTCCACTGCAGGTCTGGTCCTCCCCAACTGCCCTGCCCTACCTTGCAGGCCTGGTCATCCCTAAATGCCCTCTCTGCTGGCCCAGTCACCTCTAACTGCTCTCCCCTGCTGGCCTGTCCTCCCCAACTTCCCTACTCTGCAGGCTTGCTTGGTCACCCTTACCTGCCCTCCCCTGCTGACCTGATTGTCCACAACTGTCGTCCTCTGCAGGCCATCTTTGATCACATGGGGCAGCCATTTATGTGTTGGAGTGATAGTCAATTTGCATATTACCTCTTTATTATATAGGATAGAATCAGAGCTTATCTCCTCAAACCTTTCTTACTATAGATAAAGAAATGAAACACATTGGGAGGTGATCTCCTAAAACTCACCATCAAAATGTTCCCTGGGAAAGAAAGCCTTGGGGTGAAGAGCAGGGATGGCCAAGCCCCTTGACAGCATCCCATGACCACATGGGAACAGATTAGTAAATTATCAATAATTGTTTTGGATGGCACTTGAGAGCTTAACTTGACAAGGCCTGACATAGGGGTGTTTAAGAAAAGAGAAAGAAATTTAGAGTCAGAACCTCTAGATTTGAGGACTAGAACTGGATGCTCTTACCCTCGGCTCTGGGCATTTCACATACCCTCTGTGAGCACAAGTGGAGTTCAACCACAAAACGGAAGTAATCATCATTCTTATGTCCCAAGGTTGTTACTGAGAGAGCAAACTGCAGCTCACCGAGTGCTGACAGCAGCAGGTCTCAGGAGGGCCCTGTGAGTCATGTTTGCTTCCTTCATTTTTCACATGAGTGGACCCAGGCTCACGAACAAGGATGCTGGGGATTCAAGGAGACAAAGTATGTGAATAAGTACTAAAACGCTGCCTTTTCACATTACTGTTCTTAGCAGCTGCAATGGCAACAGATCATGATGATCAGTTGATGTGGAGATGAGTTGCATGTCCTTGAAACTCCCTGGGTGATGGAGGTTTTGTGTGACACACCCAGTGGGCAGGCGGGGTTGAAGGGTTGCTTAGTGGGAGTGTTGAACACGAGCAACACCATGACTCGCGCTGGGTGGAGCCAGCCTGCCTGGGAGGCTTCCTCCAATGTGGGCTGACAAATACCCTGCTCTTCAGAAAGCACCTCAGGTACCTGACCCCTTCAACAAGAAAGCCTTTCTTCCTATGGGGATCATTGAGCTAAGAGAAATGTCAAACTTGGAAATGCCTAATTCCGTAAATCAGGACATTGAAACTGTGCAAACCACGGCCAGTGTCCGAGTTCACAACTAGAGACCCGACACATGAAATCCGTGCGAGGGGCTCGGCCCTCACAGCCCCGGCTTTATCAGGAAGGTCGCCCAGAAGGATGTCCGGAAGGTCATTCCGCTGCCCAGTCTAATTAGCATATTCCGCTTTTATTATTACAGATTACTTTCCATCTTTACTTGTCCCTGATATGTATTAGTCAATGATAACTACTAACCAGAAGCTGAAGGGGGAGGGGGGGGCGGTGTCAAAAGAGCTTTCCTACCTGATTTTTTGCTCCCTGCATCAGTCTGGTTTTGGAGCCGACCATGAAGGCCTGCTGGCTCTCGTGGACTGCTTTTCTTTGGGGAAAATAAAACAAATGACAGCACGGGCATTTTAGAATTCTTTGGGGGTACAGGGGCTGTGCAGTGAGCTTTTTATATAAATGGAGAAAACCTCTGAAGCTGCCAACACGAAATTCCAAAGGCGCCGGGAGAATTGGTGTCCACACCTAGGAGTGGGGCGCAGGGTTTCTTTGGCTCCAAAGAGTCAATTTGTGTTTCAAATAGCTTTCAGGAACTTGACGCTGTGAAACTACCTGCTCCCAGGGAACCTGAGAAAGTCCCAGAATAGCTCTCCTCAAGGAGAGCAGCTTTGTGAGAGCCCTCCCTCCTCACTCCCCAGGCCACAGCCCTGGAGGCTGAGGCTCAGGTCACGAACGGAGGCTCACGGGGCTCAGCCTCTCAGGGGACACGGCCCCTCTCATGACCTGGGTCTGCCAGGGGTCCTGGAAATCCTACCCAAAGGGGTCCCAGAAACACAAGAGCACCAGAAGCCACAGTGGAGGGGAGGGAAACAGGCTGAGAAAAGCAAGTATACTAAATGACAGGTGTAATTTTTACACACAGAGAGAGAGAGAGAGAGAGAGAGAGAGAGAGAGAGAGAGAGAGAGAGAGAGAATGTAAAACCCAGTAGGGGGAAAAAATTAACAAATCATTGTGGCTCCTGGGCCAACTAGGACAGATCACTTCCCCATCCCAGGAAACACACATGCCATTTAAACTTCAGGGGCCCTCGCCTTCTCCCCGATCTGCACATTTCGAGGGAAACTGTGCATTTGAAAGGTTTCTCCCCCCTTTGTGAAAGGTCTCGACTCTCCGGCAGCCTGCAGACTTCCCCTCCCCCAAGGCCTGGAGACGCTGTCTGCACCACCCTGGAGGCAAGGCTCCCGCCGCCTCAGGTTTCCCAGCTTCTGCGGTGTCGCACCCGAGGACCGATCAAATGTTTCTTTCTTATTACCCCAGCGGGCGGACGGGGAACGTGCAGCGGCTCCCATCCTTCCTCCTACAGGTTGCAAACCCAGTGAGCGGCTTGGACGTTGCCCTGTTTCTGCCTCGGGAGCGAGGGGACTCATTGATTATCTCACTGTACCCCTTCACGCCCGTCTTGCCCAGGACGCCTTCCGATCTGTCCAACCCTCAGCATTTCCCGATACTGCCCTGCAGAATCATGACCACGACCATAATAATACATAATAATAATAATAATAATGTTGAGAGAAATGGCGCGTTTGTTTTCTTGCTTTGCAGGGCACAACGCAAGAAAACATCTTTTGTGTCCGTTTGCTTTCCTTTCAGCTCTGAGTAATAGAGAGAAAGAGGTTTTTTTTTAAGAAATGTTATTTTTGCTTTTCCCCAAGGCAATGACCACCGATGCTTCCTTTTATCACACACACATACACACATGCACACACACACAGGTTTAGAAGCGGGGCTCACGGGTCCAGCCAGGTTCTCCCCATCTCCCTGCACCTGAGGATGCCCCTTAGGAAACGCCGACACCCCGCGGGCAGGCTCTGGACCCCACAGCGGGGACCGCCTGTCCTGCGGCCGCCGGGACAAACTGCCGCCAACTCTCCACGAAGACGGCACCTGCCGGACCGCACCCGACTCCGCCGCCGGGCGCCCCGCGGCCGGGCTGGGGCTGCGCCCCGGGGAGGCGCACGGGAGCCGGCGCAGGTGCCCGAGCGCCCGGGCGCCGACCTACCTTCACAAAGAGCTCGATCTCGGGGTCCCTGTCGTCCCCGTTCGCTGTCGCCGAGTCCGTCATGCCGTCGGCGCCCGGGGCCACCGTCCCGGGCCGGGGAGGCGCCAGCCCTGCGGCGCCCGGGCCAGCGCCCTGCGCCCCTGCTCCCGCCCGGAGGGGCCGCCCCTGGGAGCGGCGTCCCGGTGGGTTTCGGCCCCTTCCTCGGCTCTCTCTCCAGCCCGGGGCCGCGATGCCTGCGGATCGGTCGCGGGTGACGGCGTGAACGGGAGAGAAACCCAGAGAAGAGGACGGGGGGCGCCGGGAGAGGGAGGTGCGGGGATGGCAGCGGGTCCCCGAGCAACAAGTGCCGGCGGCGGGAGGTGTCACAGGATCCGCGCCCGTCAGCGATCCCGCCGCCGCCAACGCGCCCAAAATAGCCGTTGGCCGCGGGGCGGGGTCAGCCGGGCGGGGCGGGAGGGGCCCCCGCGAGCAGCGGGGCCGCCGCCACTAAGGCCCCAAGGATGGATGTCCTGGGAGAGGCCGAGGGGGCGGGAGGGGGAGACGAGAGGAGGCTTGGCTTTAGGTCTTTTACGTTGCAGGGATGAAGCCTAGCCTCCTTCGGATGACACACGGCCAGCGCTGCCCGCCCCCCCCCCCGGGGGAACCCCCTCCCGCCTGGGCAATGCTCAGAACAGAGGTGGTGTGGGTAGCGGGAGAGGGGAGGAGAGACCCCGAAACAGGGCATTCGCCCCCTTCCTGCTGGGCCGGCGGAGTCAGGCGGCTGCAAGGTAGCGGGGTGAGCCAACGGGGTCAGGTGCAGCCGAGCCAAGAATCTCTGTCTTTAACCTTCTGGGCTTGTTCTTTCTTTCCTTTCTTCTTTTCTTTTGCTTTTTATTCTCCCCCACCCCACACTCTTATTTGTTTTCTGTTTGCCTTTAAGTGAAGCCTGATACACTTAGAAAAAAAAAAAAAAAGCTCATATCCCGAGTGTGCAGTTCAATTAATTTTTTAGTCTGGGCCCACCCACGTAAGACCAACATCAGATGGAAAAATAAACTCTTATATCCCCCCCCCCCCACCAAGTTCCTCCTGGTCTTTCCTCTCTAACTCTTCTCTCCCTCCCGTCCCTCCCTGACCAGGGCAACCGTCAGTCTGATTTGCACCAGCACAGGTCACTTTTGCCTGGAATCTTACATTTGTGAGCTTCATCCATTCTGCTGTGGGCAGGTGTCAATCACCCCATTTTCATCGCCACAACATATTTATCCATTCTTCTGTTGATGGTCATTTGCATAGTTTCTAGTTAGTGACTACCATGGATACTGTTGCCAACAACATTCTATCAGACATCCTTCAGTGAGTACATGCACACTCTTCTGTTAGGTACATACTTAGGAGTGGAATTGCTAGGCTATAGAGCATGAGAAGGTGCTTCTTGAGTAAATTCAACCAGATGGTTTTCCAAAGTGATTGTACCAATTTACATTGCCACCTTCGTTTCTTTTAAAAATAAGCACTAGGTCTTTTACATCTGAAATCTGGTCACATTCTGTTTCCTTTGCCTTCTTATTAGCTAATCCTGTTGGCTCTCTGTCTGGCCTTCTTTACAAATATAAACTTTTTCAGAGCTTTATTAAAAAAAATAATCATTTGACAAATAAAAATAAGTAATAGTTGCCCTGGCCAGTTTGCTCAGCAGATAGAGCTTTGGCCCATGGACTAAAAGGTCCCGGGTTTGATTCCTGTCAAGGGCCGGAACCTGGGTTGGTTGCAGGTTCAGTCCCCAGCCCTGGTTGGGCAGGTGTGGGAGGCAACCAGTGGATGTGTCTCTCTTGCACTGATGTTTCTCTGACTCTCCCCCTCCCTTCCACTATATCTAATAAAAAGTCAATGGAAAAATACTCTGGGTGAGGATTAGCAAAAAAGTAAAATAAATAAGTAACAACATTGATTATGTACCAGGAAAAAAATACTAAGTACTCTGCATGTCTTAACTTGTTTAATCTTTACAAACAGTGTTATTATTTCCATTTTACAAGTGGGGAATCCAATGCACAGATGATTCAGTAACTTGCTCCCAGCCATCCAGCTGGGAAATGCTGAGGTCAGAATTTGAACCCCGGAAGGCTGAGCCTATGCTCTCAGCCACTCTACTAACTGTCTCTCCCAAACTCAGTACATACAAGTTACTTTGTGGAAACAAGACACTGCCCTTGTCTTAACAGAAATTAAAATCCATTTCAGCATGGCGGTCACATGAATTAGGCAGATGGAGGGGCTACATACGTCAGCATGCAGAGAGATGATTCACCACGACTGGGGTGGGGTAGGAAAAGGCCTCTGACAGCAGACGATACTTCAGTCGAACCTTCCTGAATGGCAGAGGAGATGGCGAGGTATTCTGACCGCCCTTTATGGCCAGCTGTTTGCCCATAAACTCGTGACTCCTCACTGAAGAATCAGTCACCCATCCCAGCTTGGCAACCCACACAATACACAACAGCTTAATCAGGGGAGGCTTCATCTCTCTCCTCCTCCTGGGTTGTGGACTTACATCACCAAAGCCCTCAGAGGAACCTTCAGGGCTGTCTGTTCTGAGCTAATGACTGCATCCTGTGGGAAGGACAAGGTTACAGAGGCAGACCGGTACCCTCACTGCATGCTGCACAGATTCATCGCTGTCCTGGTCTGGGGTGTGGACAATATTTGCAATAGCAATGTGGCAGAGATAAACAAACATATTTATAAAAACACCTGAGAGGTTTTTGTTTGAATGAAAGATGCCTTCCACATGTGCTCACTTTCCTGGCTGTGGTCTAAACAATGTGTGGTATGACCTCTACCTTTTTAATCCCAAACCTAGCAGAGGATGCTTTCATTTCATCTTATCCAACTACCTGCTGCTTATTGGAAAATGAAGAAGTTTCCTTTGAATTTCTAGATAACACTTCCCATTTGGACATCCCTACGGATAACTGATAATTTATAAACCTTTATGTTGCAAAAAAAAACGTCAGCTTTGGTCATAAAATATTTCCAGTTTTAAATTCTGCTTTAGTTCAAGATAAGAAGACTGCATTTTCACCTTCACCGCTTAGAATCAATTGTAGATTTCTTCGGAGAAAACACTTCCTTGATCGTAGACTGTACTTCTAATAATCATAGTATCACAAATTTGGTGCAAATTTTGAATAAATATTTACCAGAAAAGCATGTCAAAAATATATTCAGTGCTCACTTTGTAACAATACAGAGAAGATTAGCATGGCTCCAATGAAAGGATGGCATGCAAGTCTATGTAACATCCATACTTTTTAATGATGGTTCAAAGAAAGAATTACAACTTGTCTTATGGGTATTCAATATATTCAAGTTCAATGATATGACATAAAGGGTTAAGGAAAAGAGATTTATATAGTTGTGTGGTTTCTATGCTTCACTTGAAGTGGTAAATTATGAACTCTAAGCAGACTGAGAAAAGTTAGGTATGTATATTTTCATAGAACCTAAAGCAACAACCAGAAAAGTTATACAAATAGAGCCCTGACCGGGTTGGTTCAGTGGATAGAGCGTCGGCCTGTGGACTGAAGGGTCCCAGGTTCGATTCTGGTCAAGGGCATGGACCTTGGTTGCGGGCACATCCTCATTAAGGGGTGTGCAGGAGGCAGCTGATCGATGTTTCTCTCTCATCGATTTTTCTAACTCTGTATCCCCCTCCCTTCCTCTCTGTAAAAATCAATAAGATATATTTTTAAAAAATTTATACAAATAGATAAAATAAAAACCAATTGATAAATGAAAATATACTTTCATAAAAATATTTTGGAAAAGAGAGCAAGTAGAAAATTGATAAAATAGTGAGTCTAAATCCAACCATATAAATGCTTACACTAAATAAACATGATCTAATCACATTAATTAAAAGCCTGAGATTGTTGGACTGAATAAAAAACAAAACAAAATCCAGGACCTAACCTCATGTTGTTACACTTTAAATATAATGATGTAGATAAATTAAAAGTAAAATGATGGGGGGGAAAATATTATGCAAACACTAATCAAAAGAAAATTAGTGGCTATATTAACATCAGACAAAATAGAATCCAGGAGAAGAAAAGTATCAGAGATAAAAAGGAATATTACATAATGATCAAAGAGTCAACTCTAAATGTACAGCAACACTAAATGTATATGCACCTAATAACAGAGCTTCAAAGTGCATGAAGATGAGCTGATTAGTAAAAGGAGAAAGAGACAAATACACAATTATAGTTGGAGACTACACTCCTCTCTTAGCAACTGATAGCACAAGTACACCAAAAAAGAAAAAAATCAGCAAGAATATAAAAGACATAAACAATACTATCAATCAATTTGACCTACTGAGCATTCACAGACTATCCCACCCAAGTAACAACAGAATACACACTATTTCCAAGTACACAGGGAACATTCACCAAAATGGAGCATATGCATCATAAAACCAACATATTTAAAAGAATGAAATCATACAAAATATGTTCATTAACCGTAATAGAATCAGTTTGACCCATAAAAAATTTTCAGGAAAACATCTAAATATTTGGAAATTAATACCCTTTAAGAAATTCATTTGCCAGCAAGAAAGTCTCAAGAGAATAGTTTTAGGACATTAAAAAAAATTATAAAATATATGGAACTTAATGCAAATGAACATGCAACATATCAAAATTTGTGGGATGCAGCTTAATGAGTGCCTAGAAAGAAATTTCTACTTGAAGTGCTGTTTTTAGGGGGGTTGGAGTTTCAAATCAATAATCTAAGCTTCTTATCTTAAGAAACTAGGGAAATAATAGCCAGCTAAAGTCAAAGCAGAAAGAAATAAAATAATAAATATAAGAAAAGAAATTAATGAAATTGGAAAAAGAGAAAACAATGGAGAAAATCAATGAAACAGAAGTGGTTATTGTAAAAAATCACTAAGATTGGTAAACTTCTCTATAGATTTACCAAGATAAAAAGAGCGAAGATATATATTACCAATATGAGGTCTGAAAGATGGTATATCACCACAAACTCCACAGACATAAAAAAAATAATAAAGGAAAACTACAGACCATTCTCTGCAGACAAATTAGAAACTTAGATGAAAAGGACCAAATCTTGAAAGACATAAACTAACAAAATTCACTCAAGAAGTAGTAGATAACCTAAATAGTCCTCCTATATCTACTAAAAATATGAAATACAGAGTTGAAAATTCTCCTAGGAAAAAACTCCAAGAACTTTAAGCCCAGATGTCTTCATTAATGAATTCAACCAAACATTCTAGAAAAACAAAACAAAATACAATTCTATCCAATCTCTTCCACAAATGAGAAGAGCATGAAATAAATGACTTGTATCCAGAATGTATAAAGAATTGTTACAACTCAAAAATATGAAAACTAACAACACAATTTTTAAAGATAGCCATAAGATCTGAACACCTTATCAAAAAAAATAGCAAATAAATATATGAAAAGATGAACAATATCATTATTCACTAGAGAAATGCAAATTAAATGAGAGATGCCACAAACACCTATTCAAATGACTAAACTATACACACAGGACAACCCCATGTGGAAGCAAGAATGAAGAGCAAATGGAATCCCCATACATAGTTGGCAGGAATGCACAATTGTGTAATTCCAGCACTTTGTCAAATTTGCATAAAATTAGACATACACTTGCCATACGGCTCATTTAACATCTCCTGGGGATTATCCTAGAGAAAGGGAAACTTAAATTCTCACAAAAATCTGGACATAAACATTGATAACAACATAATTCATAATTGACCCAAACTGGAAAGAACCCAAATGTCCCTCAGTGGGTGAATGAGTAAGCAAACAGTGACACATCATATAATGATATACTATTTAGCAATAAAAACGAATGGATAGATACAAATTATGGTGAATCTCAAATATACTATATTAAGTGAGAGATAGCAGTATCAAAAGGGTACATACTGTATGATTCCATTTACATGACATTCTGGAAAAGACAAAATTATAGAGATGGAGAGGAAGAGTGGCTGTGAAGTGTTGGAGTAAAAGGGGGTTTGACTGCAAATGGGCAGCACAAGAGGAGTTTTTCAGGTGCTGGAATATTCTGTGCCATGTCTGCGGCAGTGGTTATAAACATCTCTGTAGGTGTTAAAGCATATAGGACTGTATGCCAAAAAAGAGAATTATCTGTATGTAAATTTCAAAAATTATCAAGATGCTTAAAAAACTTCATAAAATAAAGCCACTAGGTTCTATTTCCACCTCCCCTTTTCATTCATTCTTTGCTTCAAACCCTTAACATCACATCTTATCTTACCATTGACGGCAGAAATGTAAAAAAGATCTATTCCATGAGGCCTAGTGCTCCTAATCTTAGCCTATCAATAAAATAGAATAAACCTTCATTGAAATAAAAGTAAAACAAAATAAGCATATTTAGACCGAAAGAATGTGTGTATATGTGATAAAAGGACATTTATTATGGAATAATGATTATTCTTATACATTTTCCAGATAGGTTCACCTTACCCAGTATCAGACTATACCCATACTGTCAATATATATAAAAGCCTAAGCACCCTAACCGGTTTTGCTCAGTGGATAGAGCGTCTGCCTGTGGACTCAAGGGTCCCAGGTTCGAGTCCCGTCAAGGGCATGTACCTTGGTTGCGGGCACATCCCCAGTAGGGAGTGTGCAGGAGGCAGCTGATTGATGTTTCTCTCTCATCGATGTTTCTAACTCTCTATACCTCTCCCTTCCTCTCTGTAAAAAATCAATAAAATATATATTTAAAAAAAGAAAAAGCCTAAGCAATCATTACAACTGAATGACCGAAAGACCAGTCGACCAGTCATTATGATGCCCACTGACCACCAGGGGGAAGACACTCAACAAGGAGCTTCCCCCTGGTGGTCAGTGTGCTCCCACAGCCAACCTCCCATGGCAGGCTAACCTTCTGTGGTCCCTTCTGTTCAGCTGGCTGGCCCCAATTGGCCCTGCCCCCCTGGTCAGCCAGCCAACCTCCCACAGTCCCTTCCCCCAATAGGGACTGGGTGAGATGGCCCCGATCGGCCCCAATCACTGGCCAGGCTCAGGGACCCCACCTGTGCATGAATTTGTGCACCGGGACCTCTAGTCAGTTATAAGCTCAAAATTTCATGTATTTAATGATACTTAGTTGAACCCACTCACTCTGCCCACAGTAGCAGCTATTTCTATGAAAATTAGGTTGTTCCACCCTTACATTCTCTACAGGGAATCTCTTGAACAATTCCAAGGATTTGAAGTTCAAGCTGAAGCAACTGGTAATTTTTAACAAATATATTTTTATTGATTTCAGAGAGAAATGGAAAGGGAGAGAGAGAGAGAAACATCAGTGATGAGAGAGAATCATCACACTCTATACTGGGGATCAAACCCACACCCCAAGCATGTGCCCTGGTCCAAATCGAGTCGAAACCTCCTGGTTCATAGGTCAATGCTCAACCACTGAGACATGCCAGCCAGGCAGGACTGGTAAATGTTGATGGCAGCTGCAGGAGCACCAGTTACTTTGAGTCTCTGTGGGAGGACCAGGTGAGTGTGGACAAGGAGAGGTGAGTCCTGGAGAGATCACACGTGCAGAAGGTCACAGATTGGGCTGTAAAGAGGATCAAGGTGGGTTGTTATTTCTATTCATTCCTTATAAGGTAACTAGAGGCCCAGTGCACTGGTAGGATCCCTAGCAGCTGCTGGCTGGGGCCTCCCTCCCTTTCCCCAGCCAACCCCACCCCCTGGTCGAACTCCCGGACAAACTCCTGGTCAAGGGGACAATTTGCATACTACACTTTTATTATATATGATGATGTGCCCTTGGGTGTGCCCAATACTGCCAGTAATCATTGTCCCCATACCAGTCCTTCTACTTGTGCTTAGCAAAGGGAGAGGCCTGGGGGTGGGCTGCACTGAAGCCAAGAGTCTTGTCAAAACCCCGTCACTCATCCCACTGATTCACTCCTCCAACCAGTGTTTTGGAGGTGCTACTGCATGCCAAGCACTGCTCATGCTCCTTCGAGAACTGTCTGAGAGCATGCAGTATGCACATCCCCTCCTGGCGATGAACAGTCTTTGCTCCTACATTATTCCTTCATGGGCTGAGGCATGTCTTTCCCACAAGATCCTTGAGAGAAAGACCCACAGAGTGGAGCAGTCTCTTGCTGCAAACTGGTTAACAAACTGGTAATATTCCCAGTACAGTGTATATGCTCAATAAATAATGGTTGATGGACTCAACTAATGAATAACGGGCACCTCTTTAATTCACAGCCTCCTCCTCCAGGAGGGATTCTGCCTGTACATGCATTACTCAAAGGCTGACATCAGTGAAATGGACATTACAGTTGAGGTTTTTAGGAAGATTCTAATTTTGAACTAAAACATGGGAAAGAGTTAAGTAATAATAATAACATTTACTAAGAGCCCCTCACATGCCTGGAGCTCTGCATCCCTTATTAGCTCACTTCATCTCCATAATAACTGAGTAAAGCAGGTGCTAGTAGTCCCCTTTCACAAATGAGGAAGAAAGGATTTAAAGAGGATAAGTAACGTGTCCAGGTCACATGGGTAGTTATGAATAAAACAGCTGCTACTTTAACGCAAGTCTCTCCATCAGTAAAGCCCATTTGGGGATTCTGGAACCCTTCTTTACTCTGCTTAACCTAACAGGCACTCAGCCATGAGCTGCAAGAAGAAACAGGGGAGGTGGCGCGCACACACACACACACACACACACACACACACACAAAACAAAACACCCAGCCACCTAGAGACAGGAAAAACATGGAAGACAAAAGTCAGGAGAAAAGGGATCTGAGGTCATAGTGCGTTGCATCACCATGTGCTTTTGGCAGGATTTACTGCTCTGGTGACTGTCCTCACTTAATGGCAAAGTTTGTATTTGAGTGCAAGACTACATAAAAATGCAAGTATTACTCAAATGCATTTTAAAAGAAACTTGGGTAGCGTCTGAGATAAATACATGTAACACATTTTTTAAAAACTGTTTGTCCTTATTACCTTTATCCACACGTCTGATTTTCTTATAGCCAATACGCCCATCTTGCCAATTGAGCAGAGATAGTCTTTAACGAGTTATTAAAGGGCAAGGTACTACAGAGGACCAGGGTTTTTGGGGGGAAGGGGAGCAAAGTGAGGAAGCTTGGGAGGGGAAATCAGCATTTATACAGGTGGGAGCAGAATGCAGGATGTTTTGAGGAAAATAGGCAAATGCCCATGAACTGATCAACTTGGATCCAGTGAGATTCAAATCTGAGACTTTTGTCAAAAATGTATTTAAAAGACAATTTTTGTTTCTGCTGGGCGTATGGAGAAACCCAGTAAGACTCTGACTGAGAGAAAAGTCAACAGGAAAAAAAACAAGAGATGGAGAGGAGGCCCACATTCGGATGTGTTGTTTGAGTGACTGGATCTCTCCGTGTGCCTGACACTTGCTACCCCTAAGCCCGCGGTTCTCAACCTGTGGGTCGCGACCCCTTTGGCGGTCGAACCACCCTTTCCCAAGGGTTGCCTAAGACCATCCTGCATATCAGATATTTACATTATGATTCATAACAGTAGCAACATTATAGTTATGAAGTAGCAGCAAAAATAATTTTATGGTTGGGTCACAACATGAGGAACTGTATTTAAAGGGCCAGAAGGTTGAGAGCCACTGCTAGGTTTTCCTGTTCCTGATCCTAGCTAATAAAAGAGTAAAATGCAAATTAGGCATCACTCTGTCACAAAGATGGCTGCGCCCCACAGCCACAAGATGGCGGCACCCATAGCCACATCCTAATAAAACAGTAATATGCAAATTAGGTGTCCCTCCGTCACAAATATGGCCTCCCCCATGGCCACAAGATGGTGGAGCCCGTAGCCACAAGATGGCAGTGCCCACTCCAGCTCAGACCCACCACTGAAGTGGTCAGGCCTATTAGCCAGGCAGGTGGTAGGGGAGATGGGGGTCCCAAGGGGCAGAACAGGCGATCAGAGCAGGCTGGGGGTTCCTTGCCCAGGCCAGAGGCCTTCGCATGGGCAAAGGCGGAGCTGGTGATCAGAGGGGTATGAGGGTGCCCTACCCAGGCATAAGGCCTGGGCCAGAGGCCTCAGGTCTGGGCAGGAGGAAGGCCAGAGATCAAAAGGGCCTGGGCTCCGCAGAGCCAGCGATCAGAGGGACGGGGTGGAGCCTAGGATTGCAGGGGTCTGGGCACCAGTGGAGCCGGCACTGCAGGGGTCTGGGGTTCCTCTGCCCAGGCCTTTAACCTTGGCCAGAGGTTGCCAGCGGGGAAAGGGCAGAGCCGGCAATGGCAGGGGGCAGGATCAGAGCCAGTGATCGCAGAGGCCTGGGCTCTGTGAAGCTGGTAATTAGAAGGGTTTGGGGGTCTTCTGCCTAGGCCTGCAGCCTCAGCAGAGACTGCAGCCCTGGGCAGAGGCAGAGCCAGTGATTGCAGGGGTCTGAGGGTCCCTGCCCAGGCCTGAAGCCCTGGTCAGATGCTGCAGGTCTAGGCAGGGTCAGAGCCAGCGATTTTAGGGGCCTGGGGGTCCCCTGCCCAGGCCTGCATCCTCAGCCAGAGGGTACAGCCCTGGGCAGGGGTAGAGCTGGGATTGGAGGGGCAAGGGTGGAGCCGGTGATTGGAGTGAACTACAGAGGAAACACCTTTTCTTACCACTCATTGGCTAGCTCCCTGTATGCCACTGGTAATATTCTTAGTAACTTGGTAATAAGAATCCAAAAAGGTGATTTAGAGTTTTTCCACCACACTCCTGGAGAAAAAAATGAAGGTCCACTGCTGGAGGGCTAAAAAATGTCATATTCTGCCCTAGCCAGTTTGGCTCAGTGCATAAATGCCTCAGCCTGCTGAATGCAGGGTCTGGGTTCAATTATGACCAAGGGCATGTACCTAGGTTGCAGGCTCCTCCCTGGCCGGGGCCCAGGTCAGGGCTCATGCAGGGCTCATGCATGAGTGTTCCTCTCACTTTGATGTTTCTCTCTGTTTTTCCCTTTTCTTCCACATTCTCTAAAAATCAATGGAAACATATCCTCAGGTGAGGATTAAAAAAAAAGAAAGAAAGAAAGAAATGTCATAGCCTATGAAAGACACATCTTGAAAATGCTTAAAGAAAGTTGTCGTTTTTTTTCATGTGAAGGGATTGGAGTCCTTGTTGATGAAAACACCTTGGTGACTGCGGTGACTGGCAGTGGCTGCAGTAGCGGGGTGATGGGACTGGTGGCTTCCTCTGATTAGCCTGATCGCCTCCTACAAACGGAGGTCAGACTGTGGCTTAGGCCCGCTCCCAAAGGAGATCAGAGAGCGGGCCTAAGCCATCAGTAGGACACCCCCTGAGGGTTCTCAATATGTGAGAGGGGCAGGCTGGGCTGAGGACCCCCCCCTCCGTGCATAAATTTCCTGCACCAGGCCCCTAGTACTATTTATGAATATACATAAAGCATCCACCATATTGATGGACCTATAAAATGAAGAACAAAAGAGCTATCGCCCTCTCCTCTCATGTGTATGACAGCATTGCATTTCAAGGCAGTTGCTCACTTAATTCCTCACTGTAGCCCTAATTCTGAGATAGCAACTATCATTAGTTAGCCAGAAAAGATAACTCACCAGAAAGCTTTAGAGCTTGGATTTGAATCCAGGTCTGTTTAACATCCAAGTGTCTGCTTTTATTGAGTACTAGTTAGTATTATGATTTTATTATTAATGAATTATACAAATGAACAGAAAAGTTAAGTGAATACCTACATACAGGCCCAGTCTGGAAGTGAAGGTTGAAGACCAGGTACTGGAGCATTTAAGAAATGCTCCCAGGTAAAGAATAAAATACAGACTCTGTGATGACCCTGACCACACTGGATGACCTTCAGCCTTTATCTGTCTCCCTGTCATCATTCCAGCTCTTTAAGCTATATAAGAAATTCTTTCCTGAAAGGCATCAAATATTATTGAGAAAAATTACAAATTCCTTCTTAAAACTGGGCAGAGTTGATCTAACTGAATTGTTGTTATTCTTTTAAAAATAATCTATCCTGAGGTGTCTGTTCCTCCCAAGAATTCAAGGTACATATCCATATTGGAGTGTTTTTCTTTTTTCTTTCCATTTATTTTCTTGTCTCTCTCTCTCTCTCTCTCTCTCTCTCTCTCTCTCTCTCTCTCTCTCTCTCTCTCTCCCTCTCTCTCTCTCCTCTCCATTTTAGCATCTCAGAGAAACAAAATAAAACATTTCTATGCATTATTAGCTGGTCATAGCTAGGCACACACAGAGAAAATTGATTTCTGTCTCGCTGTAATAAGTGGTGCTCTTAATCTGTAATCAGGGAGTAAGCATTGCTTCTATTTTTATCATATATTTTGCCCAACTGTGCAATCTTTTATGATTTTCCAGTAAGATTAACCCTATTCCCATAAAGCTTGGTAGACAGAAAATCAGAGAGGTTTACCTTGAATTGCTTTAACTCCTTTTTTCCAAGAAGAAGGCAGAAAGCACTTTAGCAAACATACCTGGGCTGGCTGCTGTGTGCCAGGCACTGTGCTCAATGCTGAGGATAAATTTATGAATAAGACCCAGCCCCTGTCTGCAAGGAGCTCTCAGTGCCTGAAACACATGTAGGATGTTCGCACTCCTCTCCCCATTTCTAGCTTGAATAGATACAATGTTCTAGGAGAATACAGGGTGGGGGAAAAGTAGGTTTACAGTTGTGAGTACATGAAAGAGTTTATTTTTATACTAGGGGCCTGGTGCACAAAAATATGTGCACTCGGGAGGTCCCTCAGCCCAGCCTGTGCCCTCTTGAAGTCTGGGACCACTCGGGGGATGTCCACCTGCTGGCATGCCTGGCCAGCCTGGGTAAGGGGCTGATGGCTGTTTGCAGGCTGGCCAAGCCCCCCAGTGGGGACCCTCACCCCATTGGGGTGTGGCCAGCTTGGGTGAGGGGCTGAGGGCCGTTTTCAGGCTGCCCACAGTCCCTTCAGGGTTCAGGTCCCTACTGGGGTTCCTGGGCAGCCTGGGTGATGGGCTGAGGGCCGTTTTCAGGATTTCAGGCTGCCCATAGCTCCCATTGACC